>PVJH01004842.1:0-119957 GCA_004026705.1 Nesogale talazaci | reverse complement strand
TTAGGCAATTAGCATATCGTGATCTTCAAAATTAACAAGTGAATGGCAGCACAGCTGCAAGTCAGGCTTCAGAGGCCAGGGCTGTTTACAGTTACAAAGGCGACAAACTACAAACCCCAGGCAACAAACTGCAACAGAGTTCAGGCATATTCGGCCTGTAGCCAGGTCAAGCATGTCTGGGCTGGATGGCTCCTGACAGGTCCCCCTTTTTTATTTTTTCAAGTAATATCCTCCCGGGAACTCTGCCTGTCTTTGGTTGTCAGGACACACACTCAGTCCTTACCCGTCATCGGTCAATGGCCTTCTAATATCACCATGGCCTGTCTTAGGTTGGTAAAGAGTACTCCTGATCTTACCTGAATTTTGACTGTTTTCTACACATAATCTCATATATGGTGCACAGAGAGCAGAGTAGTGG
This sequence comes from Nesogale talazaci, assembly GCA_004026705.1. Taxonomy (NCBI): domain Eukaryota; kingdom Metazoa; phylum Chordata; class Mammalia; order Afrosoricida; family Tenrecidae; genus Nesogale; species Nesogale talazaci. The sequence continues at coordinate 119,539 of PVJH01004842.1, read as the reverse complement.
ATGAGAAGAGACAGCAGGCAGTGTAGGAATATGACAAAAATATTAATTTATAAAATATCAAGGAGTAGTGAGGAAGAGGAGAATGGAAAGGGAGGGGAAAAGATGTAAATCTGGCATCAAGGTCTCAAGTAGAAAAGCAAATGTTTTGAAAATAATGAAGGCAGTAGGCATGCAAAAGAGCTGGGCACAAGGTATGCATGTATGAATTGTGATAAGTGATGTACGACCCCCAATAAAATGATTTAAAAAAGATTTAATTACCCACTGGAAAAAAATGGGTCTTAAAACATGTTCAATTCACTGCACATCTACTATCATAGTAGTAATATCCCATCTGTGATTCTGATTTTAAATATTTTTCTGATGTGTACAAAGTTTTCTTCAAAAATAAGAATGAATAAGAAAAATGTGTTGCACACAAATACAATGATATGCTACTTATTCATACATAAAATGAAGTTCTAGTGCATGGAACAGTCAAAAATAACAAATGTTATTGAGTGAAATGGATAATTATCATATTGTCATAGTTACATGAAACATCTAAAGCAGGCAAATCCATTAGTGGGGGCTTATTGTGTAAGGGCTACTGAATTTTGATTTAGGAGAGAAATCATTTGACATTGCTACTTGGGGCAGTTTCTCAATATGATTTCACTTCAATGATGCCACTGAAATGTAGAGGGGATATTGTTGAAATAAATACTTCATTATAGAAATGCTTTAATATGTTATATACCTTTGGAAATAAACTCTAAGAGTTATTTGTTTTGAGTTTCAAATGATTTTCCTCTTCACAATGTGACTATGGTTCTTGAATGTTTCATATTTAAAGTTATTGATGATGATGTTCACTTCTTTTGATGTGAAATGCCATTCCAGAAATACATTGCTTATATTGAGAAATGCTTCTATATTGAGCAATGTTTTTATCATAATCTGCTTCCTATAACTAAAACACATGATGATGACACCATGTTGGTGACTTCACTCTCGGTGTTCCTTTCATTTTCTCTTTGTTGCTAGCATATTGTGCTCTTAAAAATGCAGCCAATATTCTGTCCTTTATCAATATTAATTTTATTACATATGTGAAGCATGAGAGGATATGTTTAGACTACAAGCTTTGTCTCTAACAGGATTGAGTCCATACATTGGCCTTGCCCCACTTACAGAGAAAATATCCTTAAGGCCATTTATAGCCTAACTTTTCAAGCACTAGTCAGCATACTACAAGCACTAGTCAGCATACTACATTGCTATCAATAGGAAGATTCTCAGTCAATTATCTGGAGAGGAGATTTTTCACTTCGCAGTTTCCAAAGATATCACTGGTCAAGTACTAGGACAACTATGAAGTAGCATTCTTCTAATTTTAAAATAATTAATCTCAAGAAGTAGGAAATAGTATTTCTTTTCTAATGCATTTAATCAAACGGTTGCTGTCAAGTCTATATTGAGTCCTAATGACCCTACCAGTCCTGACCCATAGGTTTTTCAAGGTTGCAAATCTTGTCTGAATAAGACTGCCACTTCTCTTAGTTGGTTGGTGGGAGACTTGAAGCCACTCCTTTTGGTTAGCCATTGGAATTTACTCAATGCACAGTCATGATTCCCTTATGTGGTTCTACAACCTAGATTAATACTTAACTATACAGAGTCATCATTTTCTACCCTTGAATTTTAAACATGAGTCTTTGACAATAGTAAGTTAGAGAATGAATGTCTATAATGGAAAGGTCCTTTTAGATTTCAATTTGAATGCATGACTAGATTTGTTGGAAATGTGATAAAAATAATCACATTTTGAAACCTATGTAAATTGCTCTTTATTTGAGCAATTCTAATAATTCTAAGACAACATATATGGGACTGTTTGCATATAATTTAAGAGTTAAGGAAAATCAGAAAGAGAAATAGTATGATGTACTATTTTAAAACAAATGACCCCTACACTTTTCATATTAGTTAATATCTTGATGTATTTTATACAAAACTTATCCAGGTTTTAATATTTTTCGAAGAAGCAGAAGCAGAATTTTGACTACCTATATACTCAAGTATAATCCAGAATATCAGCTGAGGCACCTAATTTTACCAGAAAACTGCATTAAAAATGTGCTGAAAAACTAGGCTTATACATGAGTATACATGGTATTTACATTTGGGTTTTATATTGAGGGTTTATAAAATAATGCATAGTTTTCATATAAATATGCAGTATCTTATCAAAAGTTGCTTCATGTAATTGTTTCTAAATTTTAGCATATTTTAAGTATGGAGTATCTGTTATAAATCCATCAAGTAATATTTATTATTTTCTATTCAGTTATCAATAATTGATTATTGTGTCAGATACATAATAATGTCTAATCACTTACTCAGTTGCAAAGTTTTCTATCGTAAGTTGAATTGGCATAGTTTCTTCAATTTCAGACTTTTTCACTTCTTCCATGATTGACTTCTTTTTAAAAGAATTGCTTTTGAGACCATTACTTTCTTTTTGTTTATTTCATTTTAAAATTATTATCAATAGACATTACATTTCAGTTATCTTAATCTTCACTCTTTGAACCTTGTTATAATTAAATATATATATACATATTCCATTATGAATATGTATTCAAAAATTAATGCAATATTTAATCTTGTCACTTTCACCATGTCCGGTACTGGTTTTATTTCAACTACCCTCCCAGTGTCTTACATATTCTTTGTCTCACACTTTCTTATAATGATCTCCCTCTTGACAACAATTTGTTATTAAATAATGACTTATTTGTGGATAAACCTTCAGGGATCAGATGAAATAGTACATATCTCTTGGGCACTAAGAACTAATGCAAGAAAGCATGAACATATTGATAAATTTGTATTAGATTCTTCTGAATTGGTCATTCAAAACTAACAAAGAAGTTGACTTTGATACTAGTTTGCTTTAATTGTAATATTTCTGCAACAGAAAAAGATAATTTCTCTTGAATTTTGTATGTGATATAAGTAAATATCAAATAAAAAACTCAGACTCACTCCCATCAAGTCGATAGCCTCTCATAGTGACCTTCTAGGACATAATGAAGACTCTGGACTTCCAAGACTGGATATATTTACGGAGGTAGAAGGCCTCATCTTTCTTTTCTGGAGTCATTGCTGGTTTCAAACTGCTGACCTTATGGTTAGAAACTCAAAGCATAACCGCTACACCACAGAGTATTTAAAATATATAAGCATATAATAAATATTTATATATTCAAATATATTATAGATAAATGTTTTTATATTTATCAACAATTATTCTTTTTTGCTGAAAGATCTCTTACATGCAAATATCTAATCAGTTGAAAAAATTTGTGAAAAACTCTTTCCTATATATCAAGTGCTATCCAATTAATAAGAAATCTAAGTAAAAATATGATTACTTAATGTGATTGTTTAGGTTTTGTGTCAACTTGCATAGACCAGAATTTTCAGTTGCAAAATAAATAAGGCATATTGTAACGCTATGATGCACTTTAATGCAATGCAATTACTATAATAATGTCTATAGCAGTCAATCATTTATAAAAAGGTTCTGATAGAATACCCTTACTCATATCACAACCTGACACAATCAATTTGAAGGAAGTCTTTTGGGGAATGTGGCCTGCTTCTAATGAAGTGGAAGCTCTGGAAAATGTATTCTTCCTTATGGTTAGTCTGAAGCTGGTATCTGACTTGTTCTCTGACCTCTAGTTTTTTTACTTCAAGTAGGTTCCTGCTGACTCTGGCCCCTGCCAGTAGCCTGCCTTCTTTGGATTCAATTGCCTTTGCAACCAAAATCCTGCCAATCCTGGGAAAATCATCCCTTGCAACTGCATAAATCAAGAGAATCCTCCAGCTTGACATACGAACTATGAACTTGAAACATGCCTGCCTCTTCTATTGTGCCACCTTTGTACATGATATAAACATCTGCATATGTATGTGTTTGTATGCATACAAATATAGCATATATGCACATAGATAGTATATGTATGTTTGTAAGGTTCATGGGTTTGTTTCATTAGAGAATCCAGCAAAAACTTTTATGTACTATTAAAAATAGTGAAACTGAAAGCTTAAGATTAGATCAGGATAAGATATTTTAATTGGTTATCATATTAAACATAAAGCATATAAATGTCAGTTACAAACTAATAAGAAATAATTTAAATCAAAGGGACTGAGTATGTTTACAATGAAAAATATCACACAATCCCATTCTGTTAGAAATCATTATTGTGAGAAACTTTCTCCTTCAATGTTTTTGACAATCTGAAATTTGGTTATTCAAAACTATATGAGGAATGGTGAAATATCTCACCCTTCATAGGCACTGTAACACTTCTATACATCCTTTCTTACTAAGCCAGATAAAGAACTGAAGCTCAGGAATTGCTGAGAACAAAATTCTACATACAACTCAGTATTCTGTAGAGGAGCTAAGTTTTAGGTAACCCCTTCGCGCATTGCATCCTTTTTCCTTCGGGCTAGTAAAATATCCCTTCTTTGAAATGTTACCTTTCCTTGGACTGAACATTTCAGTAATTAAAAAAAATACATTTCTCACTTTGTTAATTCTTCTGGTTTTCAGTCTCTTTTACTGCAATAAGCTTATAAACTTGATTTTGTTGGACTAGTAATGCATTCCTAGTGGGGTTAAGCTGATTGGGATGGAACATATGAAAGGAAGTGTGTAAAATTGCATGCTATGGATCATATATAAAAATATTCCTTTAAGTCTAATAATTTTCACTGAAGTCACTTATAAGCTCACAAATTATTGCAGCACAACAAATTTTTATTTTCTAGTTGCAGTTGATTATCATCTATTTGTATTATGTCTTCATTTGATAAGCATTGAGGGCTATACAACCACACACTGTAATGTAAGAAGTAGTAAAAAAATAAAATGCTTTCCAGCATTCCTTGTTTTTATACCTAACATATTTGATTTATCTATAAATGCATCTGATAATAGTTTTTTAGTATAATCATTAATATGTAGTAAAGGCAGACGTGTAAAAACAGTCAGAATGTATGATGGAAATTGTACTAGAGATTTTATGCTTTTTAGCATTAAAGGGGTTAGAAAAATTGCTAAAATAGGTAGAAGACATTTAAAGAAAATGATAGAAAATGAAGCAAAAGGTTATAATTCTTATTTACTTTGCCTTAGTTAAATGTTCACATCGAAGAGTCATGGAATGATAATGTAAAAAAGCCTTGACAGTAAATTCCTAAAGGCATAATATTCAAATTTGCATTTAATTACATTTAATCAATAAATTAATAAGTTACACTATGCATTTGACTAAAATATGAGCAAAAATGTAGACTGTACTTGTTTCTAACATACTTCAGTGTTACATCTTTCTGTTGCTAATTTCTAGTTTTATCGCATTATTGTCTGAGAAAAAGGTTTTGTTTTCCATATTTTGAATATAAAATCTTGCTTTTTATTTTAACCTGAAACTGTTCTGTGTGCACTTGGAAATAATGGGCACTGTACGGTTGCTGAATGAAATATGTTGCTTGTGTCTAGGAATTTTAGTTGTTTGATCAATTTCTTTTATATCTTTATTAAGTTTCTTGACTGATAAGTGGTCTTTCTTGTCTGTCTTTCCTTGAGAGTGGAATACGTAGGGCCCATTTTTTTGTCTCTCATTATGTCATTTGTCATTAAGTATATTTTTTCATGCTATAAATTTTGTCACACCTCTTTTTTAATTGCCATTCATTTCATATGCCTTTGTCCAGTCTTAATGCTTATTCTGCTTTAATCTTTGTGTTTGAGGTGTTTTTCTTGGAATCAGCATATCAATAGGTTGTATTTCCTTTCCCAGTCTACTCCTCTTTGATCTGTTTAATCTATGAATCTTCAATTAGATAACTGATGCATATGGGGTTTTTGTAGGGGTAATTTTGATTTGTAATTTGGATACTACTTTGAGTGTGTTGCTTTTGTTAAACATAACCTTGTATGTTGGTCACAGGTTGTTGCTGTTATTGATTTTTTTTTGGTTATAGTGCTTCATTTAGTAATTTTTGTAGTATTCATCTTGATTTTACAAATTTCTTTTATTTCTTCTTTGTCTAGAATTACTTTTAGTTCTCCCTCATAGTTGAGTGATAATTTTACTGAATACAAGATTGCTGGCTGACAGTTTGTTACTTTTCCTCAAAGAGTTTATCTATGTTGCCCAATTGATTTCTTACCTGAGTGGTTTCAGTTGGGAAAAAATGGAGATTGTTCTTATTGTCAATTTGTATATGAATTTTCTTTTTCCTCTGGCTGCTCTCAGAATTCATTCCCTACTTTTGCTATTGGAGAGTTTGGCTATAATATATTTCATCTTTATTTTGGGGACCATCCTGATTGGGACTCACTCAGTTTCTTACATAGCTGTGTTTTCATCTTTATACAGCTAAGAACATTTCCCCCAGTGATGCTTGGACTATTTTCCCTGCAGATTGTTCATTTCATTTTTCTTTTTCTTCTGGAATCTCTCTAAGTCATAAGCCTGGGGAATTCTTGTTTTGTTTTTATTTATTCTTCTCCTGGAATCCCTGTATAACATAGATTGAGCCGGACATAATGATGTTTTTTTCCTCCCTATCATTAAATTGGGGCCTCATACAACTCTTGTCACAATTCATCCATCCATCCGTTGTATGTCAAGCACATTTGTACATTTGTTGCCCTCATCATTCTCAAAATATTTGCTTTCTACTTGAGTCTTTGACTTCCACTTCTCATTTTCCCCTCCCTTCCTATCCGTCCCTCCCGCATAATCCCTTGATGATGTATTATTATTATTTTGTCATATCTTACACTGTCTGATGTTTCCCTTCACCCACTTTTCTGTAGTCCTTTCCCTGGGAGGTGCTTATATATAGATCCTTTTCTACACCACCCTCCCTCCAAACTTCCAGTAGCACCACTCCCACCACTGATCCTGAAGGGTTCATCTGACCTGGATTCCCTGTGTTTCTGGTTCCTGTCTGTACCAATATGCATCCTCTTGTCTAGTCAGATTTGTGAGGTAGAATTGGCATCATGAGAGTGGGGTGGGGGTAGAGAGGAGCATTTGAGAACTAGAGGAAAGCTATGGGTTTCATCATTGCTAACCTGCACTCTGGCTGACTTTTCTCTTCCTGTGACCCTTCTGTGAGGAGATGTCCAGTTGTCTATAGTTGGGCTTTGTGCCCTCAGTCTTCACTCCCTTCCATTTACAAGGAAGCAATTTTTTGTTCTTTGATGCCTGATATCTGATCTCTTTGACACCATGTGATCTTTTGTGCTTTTAAGTTACAAGTCCATTTGTTCACCTTCAAGTATTTAAGACCCCAGACACTATATCTTTTGATAGCCGGGCATTATCAACTCTCTTCACCACATTTGCTTATACACACGTTTGTTATTAGGGAAATTATGCATCATGGAATGCCAATTTAATAGAACAAAATGTTCTTGCATAGAAGGAGTACATGAGTGGAGGCCCAACGTCCATCTGCTACCTTAATACTAAACTTAAAATATATGCACCTACATCTATTTCCTCATCATCATATATAAGTATATTTACATATGTATATGCATGTATTTAAACGCTATAAATGTCCTTTGCCTCCTATTTGTTTCTTCGGTTTCTTTTGTTTTGTTTTGTTTGTTTTTTTTTGGCGTCACTGTCCTCTGGTGGTGGGAGTAGGAGGCCCAGCCTTTGCTCCTGTGTGCTGGAATTGAACCTCCATCCCAGTGCGCAGTCCCGCGCACAACCACTACGCCACCGGGGCTCAGCCCCCTCAGTTTCCTTTTACTTTCCTTTTGTCCCATTAGAATGATCAGCGTTCATTTGAATTTCAGAAATTTTTCTCATTTTCACTGCCCTTGCTCAATCCCTACCAATCCTCTTTGACCCTCCTTACCATTGATTTTGGATCATTTGTTCTTTCTCTGCTCCTGGGTTGGTCAACAGCATATCCCCTTCCCCCTCTCCCATGTCCCCCTAGAACCACGAGTCCCATTGCCTTCTCATCCAATCTGTTCCTGCAGCCTATGTTATCCATAGGCAAAGACAATAATGTGCACACACACACAAAAAACAGAAAAACAAAACAATTTTAAAAAATGAAGACAACACCAAAACAATGACCAAAAGCAGAAAAGTAAAACCTATGCATTGTTAGAGGTCTGTTTATTGACCTCTAGGAGTATCCTCCAGTTCGATGGGATGCCACACCCTGGCCCCAAAGTCTATCCTTAGTTCAGCCTCAGGACCTTTCTGCTCTGCCGTACGCCCTTCCTTTGAGATTTTAGGTTGGTTGTAGTTGCTTATTTATTGGTGTCAAAAGATTTGTCCTCCAGCTCACTAGTTCAGGCTTCCACCTCTTTAATTCTATTTCTCTCTTCTTTTTTATTGTTGTATAACACTGTAATATTTAATGTTCAGTTTCTGACTTTCTGTTTAATTATTTTGTAAAATTCTAGTGCAGTTTTCTTAGCTTTCATATTATTCCATTTTTTCTGTACTTCTCTTTCTTTCATCAGGTGAATATTCACAACCATTTCTTAAAATTATCTTTTTGGTATTTTCATTGTATGCTCAGGTTTTGCTATTTCCTTTTGTATGGATGTTTTTCAGTTATTTATTCTTGTTTCTCTTTGTGTGCATGCATGTGTACTGATAATTTATGTTGTTTCCTTGGTATAGTTGTTAGAGGTGAATTGCTAGCATGGATTGTATGGAGGTGATGAATTCTGTTGAGTGGTATTGTAAAGGAATGATAGGCATTATAGAATATTTTAGTTAGCAGAGGATAGACATTATAGAATATTTTAGCTAGCAGAGGAATAAAAATCGAGTAAGGGAAAGGGGAATGACATTGATAACAGAAGTGAAAATAATTGAGGAAAAAGAAAAAAATTAGGCAGTGCCAAATTAAGAATTAGATTCTTTAAAAGAAAGAATGAGAGTAGTAGTAATTAAAAAAGTATTAAAATAATAGTTCAAGCTACATTTTTAAGAAAGGAAAAAGAAAAAGTGGACCAAAGGAAGGAAAAGGGACAAATAACAAGAAAGTGTGATTGATATTGCTAAGGTCAAAGCTATGCCCAGGAGTGCTGTCCATGCTATGGACCAGAAAAAGGTGTTTTTCCCGAATAAGGGTGGGAAGCTTATGTGAGTTTAAGACTTGAGCTAGAACAACAAGCAGTGAGGGACAGTTTAGCAGTCAATCAGTGAATCAGGGGCAGACGCTTTGGTTGACTAGAATATGGTTTGGCTTCACAGTGGTCTGGGGTGGGAAGGTGGGGAGAGGTACCATCATATGCAAAAGTTTCTTGGCCACCCAGTCCAGTACTATATGGATGTGGCTTTGTAGAGGCTGAGGTTTCTGGGAAGGCTCAGGGGTGGTGGTAGAAAAGGTGTATATCTTTCATTAGGATGACCAGAAGAAAAGGGGTGAGGCTTGAGTCTGAGAAGCCAGGCTACTCCTCCGAACAGCTTGTTGTCAGTGTTAGGAATCATCGAGTGGACTCTGATACATTCTGACCCTAGCACAGCGGAGTGAGACACTGCAAGGTGTTGTCCCGTCCTCAAGATTGCTACCATGACTGAGCTGAGTGACCAACTATGGGCTTATCCATCTCACTGAGAGTCCTTCCCTCTTTCCAGGACTCGTCACTTAACCGAGCATGATGAACTTTTCCAGGAAATGGTTACTCCTGAAGATATGTCCAAAGTTCGTAAAAAAAATATTACCACTCACCTCTAAGAAGCACTCTGGTCTTGTTTCTTTTAACATAGATCAGCTTGTACTCTTACTAGTCTATGGTACATTAAATATTCTTCTGGAGCACCACAATTCAAATGGATTGGCCTTTGTACTATTTTCCTGAGTCGGTGAGTAGCTTCCTCATTCATATGAGGTAAAGGGAAATACCAGGGCTTGTATCAGGTGCACCTTAGTCCTCAAATACTCTTAGAGTCTTTAGCAGCAGTTTTACACAAGGCAACACATCTTTTGAGCTCTTAACTGCTGATTCCAGGAGCACTGACTGTGAATCCAAGCAACACCCACTCCTTGACAATTTCTACCACGTGTTGGATTTGCACAACCACCCCTTTATCCATGTACATAATCCCCATAAGCATATTGAAATGTTCTGGAATTTCCAGTCTTCCCAAGGTTATCCACAGTAAATGTGGTCCAAGTAGTCAAAAGCCTTTATTGAATCAAAAATAAATATCTTTCCGGTATTCTATTCTAAGAGCCAAGTTTCATCCGATATTGGGTATGATATCGCTTGTTTCAAGTCCTCTTCTGAATCTAACTTGAACGTTTGGCACTTCCCTGACAATATACTGCTACAATCACTGTTGCTGAGTAAGATGGAGTCATTTAAATAAGTTGCTCACTGAGAGATGATAGTATCATTGATTGATGGATTGTGAAAGTGGCAGAAAAATATTTTTGTTAAAAATAGTCAAAAAGGCTGAACCTCGGTGGCATATTGGTTGAGTGCGGGACTGCAGCACACTGGTGTGGCAGTTCAAATCCAGCAGCAGCTCTCCAGGAGCAATGGGTAGGCCTCCCACTCCGACCAGAGGGCAATGATGCAAAAAAATTAGTCAAAGAAAGAATAGTGCTGATCAAAATTTACAGAAGCAGTTCAATATTTGTCTTAAGGGAAAAAGAAGGTGTGGTCAATCTCTGCATTGGGAGAGTTAAAAATGAACAGAGTAGGGATAGGTTGGGCAATTGCACATGGTGCCTGCAGATGGGTGACTTTCCACATTAGGAGTTTTGTACTGGCAAGAATAGGTTTAGGCAGACCCCTGACTGAAATTGAGGGGTTTGGACGGTGCTACTGGAGCTAAGAGATCAGAGTTTTTGTTGTTGGATAGGTAGAGGGACTTCACTGGTTCTGCGCTGGATGTCAGTAGAGGCAGTAGTGCTCACACATTTCAAGAGGTAATAGACTCCGAGAAAGATCTTCCGAGGAGGTAACAGAATCAGGCATCATTTATTCGGGAATGTCCAGGGGATTAGGTGAGACATGGGCAGTCCCAGGAATCATGTGTCTTGTTTTTTCTGAATGGCCTGAGGGGTGCTGGTGGGGGGTGATGGTATTGTGACTTAAGGATTGGAGAAATGGTAGGAAAATATTTTTATTCAAAAGTATAAAAGTAAATATAGTACTGATTGTTAAGTAATTATAAAATATAAATTTTATTTGAAAGAATGGGTGAAACACAAACTAGGAGTTTTCTCAGAGGATAGTCTGTCACTCTGGATTGCCTTTGGTGGCCTAAATGGCGTGATAACTGGGGGCTGGGAACATGAGAGGATCTGGCTTCTCCTGCCTGCCGGTGCTGTGTTTTGGACACAGGCAATTATGGCAGCAGTTCCAGAAGGGCATATGATTCTCATGTCAGCTGAGGGATGTTCACATACTGAGAGATGGTGTCAGCTCAGGGATGACTCGAGAGTCTGGGGATCAGGTCTGTGGTGTGCATGCCAGCTGAGAACCTGAGAGACTTCGGAAGTCTCTGATGGGAGCAGTGGTTTGGGGGAAAGGCCTGGGGGGCAGTGATTTATTTTAGAAAACTTGACCAATCAAAACCATACAGAGAACAGTTTGCTTTGACATATATGGGCTCCCATGAAGAAGCACCAACTTGATAGTAACTGGTTTGGTAGTCAACAAAGCATTTAAGAATGCAGGTTTGGGGCCTGAGCCCCGGTGGCGTAGTGGTTGTGCGCGGGACTGCGGCCCACTGGAATGGAGGTTCAATTCCAGCAGAGGCTCCACAGGAGCAAAGGCTGAGCCTCCTACTCTCACCACCGGAGGGCAGTGATGCGCCCCCCACCCCCCAAAAAAAAAAAAAAAAGAATGCAGGCTTGGTTTGGATTTAGAATATAAGTTTTGCTATTTAGAGTGGCCTTCAGCAAGTTACACTCTATGAACTTCAGTCTCACTGCCTCTCTTTTTGTTCAATCATTTTACTGGGGGCTCATAAAGCTCTAGTCTCAATATCTAGATACATACTTTGTGCCAGTATTTACATATTTGGGGGGGGGGGAATCTCCTACAACTCTTAATTACAAGTGATGTCAAATGTTAGGGAACGATTACTTATATGGAAGTGTAAAGCTATTTTCTTTCTCTTTTCTTCACAATTGCACCTCATTATTTCTCTTTAGGAATCCTAATGGCATTTGAGTTAGGCTTTGATACACAACATCAGCAGTTTGAAACCACCAGCTCCTCTCTGACAGTAAGACGTGATGCTTTATTCCAGTTGCCATCTTGAAACTCACGGGACTGTTCTAACCTCTCCTAAATGTGGCTATGAGTCAGCGTGGGCTGGAGGGCAGTGAATTTGGTTTTATATTTCTCCTTGGAAGGGATGAGAGATGTAGAAACAAATCAAGATCTGGATAGCCCGGCTCCACGGGAGAATGAAAGATCTCGACTACTTAACTCTCTCTGGTATGGGGGATAGCCAAAGTTCTCTCTTATACTGCCAAAAAAGAATTAGAACACGTGACTGTGCTTGGATGTTTCCAAGCTTAAGGGCTCAGTCACAACCCTCAAATACCAGCACCCTAAAACCCACAAACTTTGGGACTCATTCATTGAAACTTACCATCGAGTGCATGAACAGTTAACCAGTGCTTCTAGAAACCCAAAGAAGAAGACAGCCATGTGTCCAGCGTGAGAAACTGCAAGAGAAGTGGGTCCTGGTGTCTTCTTTTGAATGTCATCCTTCCAGAAAGATTCTGAAACAAAATTCACTAAAATATAAAAGCAAGAATAAGAAAAGTGAAATTGACCGGGCTATGTCAACACTCATTTCTGCCACATTCTTAATTAGCAAAAAAAAGAAAAACTGATTTTCCTGCTCTAGGTGTATGAAATTTATCAGCCATCAAACTGCAGACTCCTTTAACCTGTCTTCCTGTCTGAGGATATGAAACTGCATAATAATGAGAGTGTATATATATGTTTATAAAATTGAAAGTGTCTCTCATTAAGACCCCTCATAGCAAATACTAAGACAAAGAAGAAGTAATGAAGAAGACATATCTGCATATCAGTCATTTCTGCTGCATGTTCTGTCATTATGGAGATATTTCCAAGTTTCTTTCTCCTGATGACAACTGGTACCTTGTATATAAAATATTGATATAGGGCTGAGCCACCGTGGCGTAGTGGTTGAGTGTGGGACTGCCGCCTACGGGCTTGGCGGTTTAAATCCAGCAGCAGCTCTCCAGGAGCAAGGCTGGATAGTTCCCACGACCACCAGAGGGCAGTGATGCCTCTCCCCAAAAAACAAAAAGAAAGAAACAAAGAGTATTGATGTAAAATAAATTTAAAATAATAAAGTAGATTCAGTAGCGTGAAAATGACATTTGTGCAACAACAATTTAAATACGTATTAAGCAAGTTTTCAAGGAAATTGCAATAGAAACAGTGGCTGCATCAGTGGGCTCAGGCGTGGCAGCAAGTTCAAGGGTGGTGTCGGACAGGGCAGTGTTTGTTCTGCTGTGCTCACAGTCACTCAGGGTCGGAGCCCACTCGATGGCACCTATTTGTGGACTGTTGTAAATGCAATATTTAACTTATTTCTACTCATATCTGGTCTCAGCCGAACAAATTAGATAACTCAATTGCTCATGGGTCAACCGACTTATAAGTTTTTACATACACACACACCCACACACACTCATTAGAATTTCAACTGGATTCTTCTTAATCCAATTCATCAGAATATGCTTACTATCCCAGTCACACTGCTGTAATACAGATTTGTTTCCACAACATACATCTTCAGCTCTTTGTTTATGATTTCCCTCAACAAAAGACTTACAGAAATGATTTATTACTTGGATATAATATATTTGATGTGTATTTAAAAATATTTTTCAATTCATATTACGGTGTTCCTTATTATTGAGTGCACAGATAGATTGGGTATTTGAATATTGATCTGCTTCATTTTTAAAGTTTGCTGAAAATGTATTTTTTTGTTAATTGAACATTCCAAACCCTATAACCCTATAATCAGTAACTGCCTCCTCACTTTTTAGGTCATTACTCTGGCTCTTCTCAGGGTAAGATAATATAGGAAGGTTCACTGGGCCTCATCAAACAGTAGTAATGCTTACATTCATTGCAATATATTTGGTATTGTATTTACATGAAGGATAGTATCACACAATGCAAAGACATCTGAGAACATTAACTTGGGTTTAATGACACTTTTAATTCTTCTTTCGCCAGAATCATTTTATGTAGTGGCCAAAATGACGCCAATGAAGCTATTTAAGATGTTACAGGGTGAGGTGGTATCAAAGCAAGCAGGAGGTCCTTCCACTTATTTATTTGAAAGAATAACTTGTGAGTTCTATACAATGGACTGTAACATTTGATGCAGAAAATGCATTCATATGCTGCAACATTTGATGCTAAAATATATGTATGTCTTCTTAAATGTTAAATGGACTGTCAAAGGAACTGTTGGCTTTTTTAAGCGTCCACTCATTAATTTTTTAATTGATAGAAATTTTTAAGAAGATACTTACAAAACACTATTTGTAGACTCTTATAAATTTTATTTACAGATAGTTGGCAAGCTCTAGTAAAAGATCTTCTGGATTATTTCAACAATATTTGCAATGTTTCAAATTTTGTTTCAGCAACTGAGTTGATGTGTATTTTATTTTCCTCAGATATCAAAGGACTTCTTACATAGGATTTTGAGGATAGTAAATAGTCCCTATAAGTGTTACTAGAGGAACTGGAGGTTTCAGGTCTCTCCTCTCTTAGTTCTTGTCCTATTTGTAAGGAATTCAAAGGAGAGAGGGAGGGAGAAAGAGAGAGAGAGAGAGAGAGAGAGAGAGAGAGAGAGAGAGAGCAGACATTTCAAAAGGAGCAAGGGGGTGTATTTGAGGGTTACATTGCAAATGGATCTTTCAAGTAGGCATATCAGCTCATCTGAGAGGATGGCCCTAGGTGGAAATATGTATCTTTTGATAGTCCTCATGGTAGACCTTCTGCTATTTGATGCCTGTTTGTTGCATACCTCGCTTTACACATATCACATGTATACCTCAAGTCCACACTCTTCCTTGTCATCAGGCAGGACCCTGGCTAGACACTTCCTTGTACTCCTTGGTTCTATTTTGCCATTAATGGGGAGTTAGCACATTTCGTGCCCAAAGTATTCTATAAAAGTGGTTCTCAACCTTCCTAATGCTGTGATGCTTTAATGCAATTCCCCATGTTGTTGTGAACTCCATCCATACAATCATTTCATTGATACTTCATAACTGTAATTTTGCTACTGATATGAAGCAGATGACACTTGTGGAAGAACTGTTGAGTCTCAAAGGTGTCATCATCCACAGGTTGAGAAGCAGTGTTTTATAGTATTTCGCTGCCTCCTTCTCCCAGTGTTGGGGGGATTATTTTCCTTTTGAAAATGTGTGTTAGTCTGGGGAGACTAGAGGAACAAATTTCATAGACACACAAATGGATATAAGGGAATAGTTTATATACAAAAGGAATGGAACACTGAGAAAACATCACAACCTAGTCCAGTTGAAAGTCATAAGTCCGATATCAGCCCATACGTCCGATACAAGTCTATAATGTCTCCTTCCAACTCATGAAGTCACAGGTCAGTGGGTGAAGAATCCTGGCACTGGCAGGGGTCTCCCCATGGCTCCTCACTTTCAGGGTTCAGGGTTCATCAACAGCATCCGGTGGTGGCAGAAGCAACTCATCGCTGGTAGGGGTCTCCATGTGGTCTCTCCAGCTTCAGACTGACTCCATCAGAGCAAAGTTGTGTGGCTTCTCCACCAGCTCCTTCAGCTTCTCAGATGCTGCCCTCTTGTCTGTGATTAATCATCTCTGAAACTAACTTCCAACAACCTGGGAGATAGCTTCTCATCTTCATGACAGAGATATTGCAATATTTCCTAGACATATCAGGAGAAAGCCATGCCCACACAGAGGCCTCATTGGCTATTCAAAGTTATCTCCAGTTTAACTGCGTAAACTCTATTCCTACATGTCAATCATGAAATTAACATAAGCACAAAAACACCACAAAATGACTAAAGAAGTAGCATATCTTTTCTAACCTTCTCTCTGTGCTGTGATTCCTTCTATTTTTCTTTCTTCTTCCTTGCCATTCCAACTGTAAATTCATAACTTTGAGCAAATTAATACTTCTCCTGATACTTGATATGGAGCTATTAATCTGGCCAATGTCTTCTTCTCATTACCCATCTCAAATGATCTCTAGAAGCAGTTTGCCTTCAGCAGGCAGGGGCAACAATACACTTTCACAACTCTTCTCCAAGAGTATATCAACTCTTCTGCCCTGTGCCATAATTTAGTCTGATGGTACTTTGATTGTCTGTTCCTTCCACAACATTTCACACAATGGTTATACTCATACACCAAGCTATTTGCATCCCTGATATATTTCTGCTGAGTTAATATATACACAGTCAAGAATTCCAATTTCCCTAGGGTTGGCTTCATTCAGATTGAATCATGAGATAGGGTCCCCTCCTGGTGAGGCCATGCATAGCTGGTCCACTTCTAAAACCCTGATTAGGCAACCCATTAGCTGTTAACCCAAAGCATAGCTTTACCTGGGGCAACCAGGTTGTGAATCTCTAATGCCCAGTTTGCTGTCTAGAAAATGTGCTGTGTCTCGCCAGCAGTTAAAGCTTGGGTCCCAGCTGCACCAAGGACAGAGATATGTCTCAGGTTCTCAGAAGACTCAGACCTCTGGTTAAAGACTCTAGGATGTTGGCTCTCTAACTCCCTTTTCTCTTTCTTTACTGGATGGACAAACAGGAGTCCATTCCCAAGGAAATGCCTTTGTCCTGATTACCATATAACTGATCTAGGTTTGACTCGAAGACACTTAAGAAGCAGAAACTCGTGGTCTTCTGCAACTCCATCTGACCCCAGTATTTTCTATGTGATGAGGAACACTGTCTAAAATATTGTACCCTCTCCTTCCCTATTCTAATATAAGCTGGAACTTTGGGGAAGGAAATGGGAAAGGAGGCTGAAATCCCTTAGATTTAGGCCTTTGCTCTGTTAAAAACTGCAAAGACCTTTTTTGCAAATGTATCAAAGAACCTATAGGGGTTCAATGACAGACAGTCTTTTAGGCCCTAGCCTGATTATGTTGCTTGCTGTCACTGAACCTATAGCATCTGAAAAGGAAGAGGATCCCGTTAAAATTCTTCCTTTGGTAGAACCAGCTGAGGAATCTGTTTCTCAGATGGTTCCTAAGCCTTTCACCCTAATTGAATTCAAGCAGCTGTTAACGACAACCTAGGCAGCTATTCAGATAATCCCTAACAGTACATAAACTTGACTTCCAGCACTTCACCTAGGATTGTGACGTGGGTTGGGAGGACGTAATGACAATTCTAGGATAGACCATCACAGATTTTAAGAAAGAGTCTATACTAAAGGAAGTTAAGAAATTTGCAGATCTTTAAGTAATTGCCCCTGTTGAACTTTTACAAGAGGGAAGAGCAGCGAGAGACTTTAACTCGCGACAAAGAGTGAATGAAGATGCTAGATCTGGGCAGGGAGTAGCTGCCATAGCTCACCAGCACCCGTCTACTGCCTCCCAGCTTCCACAGAGCTTTGCGAGGGCAAAATGTCCCATGTGGGGCGACATTTGTGCGACTGGGCAAAGGATTTGCCTTCATAGAAATAGGCCTGCATGAGGCCCATGCAATCATTTTTTTTCTTTATAACCAATGAAAAACATGCGATGTTTGTAAACAAACTGGCCACTGACAATGCTCCATGGAGAAGACCCATGGGGAGAGTGGACTGCTGACCAGTCTGCAGCTGCTACCTGAAGATGGAAGCAGCTGAGCTGCCTAGTCCAGCAGCACAGGATTCCACGCTCTGAACTGGAACCCTGCGTGTGCAGCACGGTTGGCCGTATTCGCCTCGCCCACCCCCCCACCCCCCCACACACACACACCTTGGGGCTGTCTAGTCTCTTCTAACCTCCTACGTCAGACTTCAGCTCGTAGCTTAACACTCAGCAAGAACTTATCATCTCCACCCTTGGAAGACCTTAGTCCTAAGGGTCGGTAGAGAGAATGAAGCACCACTGAAAAAAGCTAATTCTCAGGAAGTTAACGCAAGAGACTGAGAGGAACTGGGAAGGTGCCATGCCAACAATTCTGTTAGGTCTCAGAATTGCCCCCACTGCACCCTACCAGTTTATAACTATGAAATTTTACATCAGTAGCCTTTCCTTCTAACAGAGCCAGATGCAGATGCTAGAATTTCCTTAATACAGCAATGTGCCATAAGAGTTGCCCAATGCCAGGAAGAATCCCATTAATATGGGCTTATCATGTCCAAGGGCAGGAAATATTACCTCCCTTATGGAGACAGAATTTTTATTAAAACTTGGAAGGTTAGGTCCCTTCATTCCGAGTTCCAGCTATTCTGGAAGGAACCTGTCTCAATAATTTTGTCTACTTCTCCTACTGTTAAGTTCCAGGACAAAGTGTCTTGATCCTCCATTAATGGGTAAAACTGTGAAGCCGTTGGAATTGGGTCCCTCAGAATCAGATTAAAGAAAGCATGATGAGTACACGTGAACTGTTAGATGGTCTTAAGGTGGTGTTTCCTTGACATCCTAAGGCATATAAATGCTGTGCAGGAACCTCAAACGCACAACAGTCTTTAAGCTAGTAAAAGCAATGACACAATTGCTGTGCTTAAAGTATCTATACACTCCAGTCTAAGACAACCTGAATATGAGCCAGGGAACTAATTTTACCACAAAAACACATAAAAGTTGTGCTGAAAAACTCAGCTTATACATGAGTATATACGATAAGCTTGCAGGTCATGTCTGTCAAGTCAGTTTTAACATCTCCTTAGATTTCCTTTGCAATCTTTCAGTGTGAGACTAACCCACACTTCCATAGACATTGCCATCCTATAGCTTGTGTCAGAGCCATACCTAAACTGTTTGCCTGTTTTGTATCTTCCAGAAGTCATGATATTACTAATGACCCTGAGCTAAGTTTTCCATCTCCCAAGTCTCCAAGGTTGAGATTACCTCAACCCTATCCACCATGGGCCCCTAGGTAGACGGCAGTCATTCTGGCTAGAGCAGGAAATATGTGCACCCAAAGTCCCCCTTTTTGTCCATTTGTCAGTAAGAGGTAGCCCTGACTTTCTCTGCCCAGCGCCCTCCGATGATTTGGAGCCATACTCCTTTGATGGGGAATGAAAGTAGCTAGATTAGTGAAAAGGGTTTTTTTTTCCTCCCCCAAATTCTTGTGGCAGCAGAAATTATCTGGCAGGGTCTCAATAAAAAAGTTGCAGGGAAGTGAGTCACCTATCAGCCATCTATGGGATATTCCACACTGGGCTCACACACAATACTAGGCACCAGCCATACTACATCACACAGATGTATGTCAACTCAGTCAAAAAGGTTGACCAATACCTCCCACCATGCCTCCAAACCAGTGGGAGTAGGAGGAGATAAAGCAGGCTGCCCACTCTTTCCTTGTTCCAGGGAATTTTTTGAGGGTGGGGCCCCCACACCTTCTTAGGACCAAGCTTAAATTCTCCCTCTAGGCCTCTGAAAATGCCCTGCTCTTGGTCAAGGACACATGGTTTGATGCTCATCCTCTGCTTCTCCTCCCTTTCCTGAAGTGGCCATTTAATTTGTGTACTTCCCCATTGTCCCTGCCATGTGGCCTTGCACACTTCAAAGGACTAATACTTTAAAAGGACTAAATACTTTAGTCTCTGAAAGTATCTTTCAGAGACTGAAATACCAGAAAATCCCCTTTCCCTCATCAAAACAACTTGGATTTAAAAAGCGTTTCTGCAATGTCAATTTTTTAAGTGTTGAGAAAGAAGCAGCAAGTTTAAAAAAAGGAAAAAAAAGAAAAAGAAGCAGCAAGTTAAACCATTCCCAGAAACCTAACCATGGGACCCCGTAAACCCTCTAGGTAGGTTCCTTCATCTCTCAAATGATAAAAGGTAGTGTTGCTATCTCTGACTTGCTAGTAACTTCTATGAAATTATAGGAATCAGAGGAGGGAAATTTGCTGGAGAGAATACACTCATTATATTTCTTACATGGGTTTAAGTTTTTTTAATTGTCTACCCAGTAAAGAAGATCATTTTACAGTTGGGAAAATTTCATAAGACCCAGGAAGTACTTGGCTTGGTGCTATCTTTACTAAAAGTGTGTGTGTGTGTGTGTGTGTGTGTGTGTGTGTGTGTGTGTTGGAGGTGGGAGTGGAGAGGGGTGGAGGGGTTGGTTTCTAGAAGAAAGGTGTGATGCTTTAGGTAGCCTGAGCTATAGTCCCAAAAAGTTTTTTTTTGACTATTTGTTCTTTTTGGAGTGTTTTACCTGCATATAATGACCAGTTGTTAGTTAATGGTAATATAGCCAATAAATCTTTATAATGTTTACAGAGATTCACTCCGTGTTAGTGTGGGCTGACCAAAGAAACAAATTCGTAGACACTCAGGGGTGTAGAAGAAATTCATATCAAAGAGAAAGTATATGCTAAGGAAACATCCCTATCTTGTCCATATCAAGTCCATAAGTCCAATATTAGCCTATATGTATGATACAAGTCTACAAATTACTCTTCAGAATCGCACAACTCATGCAAAGATGTCAAATGCAGGAAGATCACAGGAAAGTGGGTAGAAAATCTTGTTCATCCAGTGATAACGGAAACTTCTCAGTGCTTGTGTGTGTCATCATATGGTTCCTCCAATGCCAGTGTTCTAGCTCCATCTGTGTAGTTCCATGGGTCTAGTCCGTAGGAAGATGGAGCACAGAGGGTGGATCTGACCTCCAGTGAGCTATTTATCTATGGAGCATGTCAAAATGAGGTCATCAAGCTGTAACCTGATTGGCAGGATATACTCTAGCCCTTCACTATTTGTAGTGTCATGTTGACACCAGATTATATAACAGCCATACAGTCTAAAGGAGGAATTTCTGTGAAGTGATGTCCACTAATTTCTCATTACAATTATGAAAATTGAGGCAAAAGAAGATACACTATGTACCACTAGAAGAAATCTTTATTTAGATTGCTTAATTGCTAAGCAAAAAGTGGGCATTTTAAACCTATTAGCCATTCCATAGGAGAAAGAAGTGACAATATGATTACAAATAGATTACACTCTTGGAAATATTCTGGAATATTTCTACTGTATCCTATAAGCTCACTGTGAAACATAATTGATACATAGGTTGCAAGTTTGGGGTGTTCATTATGTATACACCAGAGAATCAAAAATTAGAGAGGTAGCAATCAAGGGCTTACATTATATATATATATATATAGGTGTATATATAATTATGTGTCCATATTTATAATCTAGATGTCTATGTAGCATAATAATAAATTATATCTGTGATGATTTGTTTGTACACGCTACAAGCAGGAATGCATTTTATTAGCTATAGTTGTGATAGATTTACAGTAAGAGATGCTATTTTGAAAATATATTTAAAAAATTAAATACCATGAACAGAAACTGCTAATAAAAACACCTAAGGCACCTATGATGCTCTTCTTTAGTTGCTGGGGGCTTTGCTAATATTCTCTCTAGTCCCTTGTTCTATCTTTAGTCCTTGGGGAAAGTACTCTGACCCTAGTCAAATGAAAGTCCCCAGGGAACTAGAATTGTGTCCCCAAGTGGAGCAGGCAGCTTTCCAAGGCTCCTAGATGATGAAATCATAGAAACACCATTCACAGACATGATCTCAGGGCATCCTTTGCACACTGGCCACAGGAAAAAGTAGATGTCTTCGCGGGGGGAACCACACTCGGACAAGAGTTCGGTGTTCATCTCCAGGACAGATGCAGTGTGATCACCAATATACTATCACCATTAAAGTATCTTAATCACTAGTAATGGGGAAATATTTTGTTTCCCTTATGAACTGATGGAATGTAGTTTAGACTCCAATACATAGCCTTCTTGAAGTGAAGCATCTATATGAAATTTAATAGCATTTTATTTCTGGCATACATAACAAAACTGAATTGGGCTGTGAGTATTCCTGTAAATATATGATCCAAACTATTGCTCACTTGGTTGTAAAATAATAATGAGGAAAGGCAAATAATTACATATAAGAATGTTTTGAACTTTGGGATATTTATATAGTCATAAATAATAATAAGCTTCTTACCTTTACTTTGGAATGTATAGAAAATAATTAGGATTTTAAAGTTAAACTAAAAAGATATATACAAATAATTGTAAATGCATGCATTTTATGGAGCCCTGATGTATTTAGGGGAGTAGACATTGAGTGCTAACAACTAAAACCAAGGGATCACACTCACCAGCAGCTCACGGGGAGAAAGTGAAGGCCTTTCACTCCAGTAGACCCTTGGAAATCTTAAGGAGTATTTCTACACTGAACTACAGGGTCCCCCTGAGTCAGAATCAACTCCGTGGTAGGTTTGATTGGAGATTTTGCAGATTTTATCTTTTTAATTAGGCTATATGAGGTTAATTTAAGTTAAATGTAATTGTATGATGGTAGAATTATGAAAACATGATATGTCTCAGAAGAAAGGATGGGAGAACTCTTATGGGCAGTGGTATTGTGCAACTGTCACAAAGCCTTCCTGAATATTTCATAGTCTTCACACAGTTTTTAAATTTGGTTCTCTTTTTTAAAATCATAATGAAAGGTAACTATGTAATACTCCTTTCATAAAGAGAAGAAAAGTCACCTTGGAAATGTGTGACTAAATGCATAAATTGTAATTTTGAGAAAGGAAAAAAGAAAGAAACCTGATAATAAAATCTGGAGGATATAGAGTTAAGTACTATCCATGCTGCTTTATTGAAAACTGCTTTCTTTAATGATAGATACTAAGAAGGCAGTATTAATATTTAATATTCACCATTTGGTTTGAAAAGCTGCATTACAAACAAAATATACCAATTTTTTATCAGATTTATAATATATAATTCTTTGGATTTTAAAAGAAATCATAACCAAAAGTCAATCTTGTGATGATCTAAGGTCTCTCTTGACCACATGAATATTACTTAATGTGTTAATATTTTCTTATTTATTATACTTAGTTTATCTTTTCCATGTTTTCCATGATATTTATCTTCAAATTTTCCTTTCTTATTACCTGTATACCACAAAAAACTTCAATATTATGCTATGGTGCCTAGAGTGCTTTTGTGCCATTTGTTTCCTTTCTTAACCCAGTTTTATGACTTTATACCTCCATGAAATTTATATCCAGGAATCTATCAGCTTGAACACATCTAGATCAATAACTTATTCATTCTTATTTATATTGTGATAAGGAATATTTTATGTATTTATTTTAATTCAGCATCTTTAAAAATAGTAATATAGAATATTGATATATACACCGACATATTATTATGAATGCTAGAAAAGTTCTTATTTTATATATACTCTGAATATTTTGACACAAATATTTATTTTGCATACATCCACTTAGAATTCATTCTTTATCAAATAGCAAGATTTCTGAATTTTAGACTTATTTCTGAAAAATGAATGCTGATAAAAATAGTTTTAAAACAGGAAAAACATTTTTAAGATAAGTTTTTTTAAACTTCATGCATGTGAAAATTGCACAATGAATAAGAAAGAATACAGATTGTATAATTCATAAAAAAGGGGAAGCATAATAGATGCATTTGAATTATGGTTTTGAAAGCATCATGGATTTCCAGAAGAAGAAGAACAACAACAACAAAACAACAACTCTTTGGAAAAGTACATCCAGAATACTTTTAGTTTGATTTTTCTCTCATCTACTTTTGGGACCTACAAGGAAAGACTAGTCACTGGAAAAGAAGATCATAAAGGATTTGGTAAAGTGGAGCTTCAATGAAACAGAGGAAGATCCCCCGAAGCATCGACACAGTGGCTGCAATGAAGTGTGCCGACATCACAACAGCTGTGAGGATGTTGCTGATGTAGGGTCAGAATGAGTTGGAACCTAGACAATGGGACAGAGCATGAACCTTCAGGATGGTATGGACATTCTACTTCAAAAAGCAAATCAAAGATTACAGAATTAAAGACTGTGAAACCAAAGAACTTGCAAATAGATATTGAATATTCTATGTTTTGATTTTTGAAAATAATGCTTACCGACCTAAGTGTGTCCCACTAAAGTATAATTAATGGGATGTATCAAGAGGCTTGAAGTTGAAATTGCTGTCACTCCCTTGTGTGCACTCCGTAATGGGTATGACTGGGAATGTGTAGGCCTTGGGCCACGCATGGAGCTCTGTTGAAATTCTGAGTTCTCTCCTTCTTATTATGTCCTCCTACGGGAACATTGTGTGCACAATAATCAGACTCTCTTCCCCCGGGAGGCTCGAAAGAAAGCATTTTCTACATGTGCCTCCCACCTGTCTGTGGTTATCATCTGTTATGGCACCATTATCTTTGCCTGTGTCCAGTCTAAGAGAAAACTAGTTCCCCAGCTTTCAGCCACCATCATCCTGTTGGTCCTTAATGTCTAATCCCTCAGAAGAGAGAGTCTCAATGATGCCACAATGCTGTGCTTTTCTATTTAATCACCTTTCATGGCTTAGCTTGGACTGTGTTCTAAAGTCAATATGTCTGTGTTTTAACTTTGCCACACCAACTTAACCAGTGATATAGCCGTGGTAAAGATAATCTCCATAATCTCCATCTCCTTGTCTATGTTCTTCATACATATTTACCTGATAGATATATTTCGAATATAAAAGATGAAAAACAAACTTGATGGAAACAATCTACTCTGTATACAGGTGGACACATGAATTATAATAAACTCTACTTTGTCAGGTATAGTATATTTTTATAGTTTTGAGTGGAGAAAAAGCAAGCTTTCGTCTACTATTGAAAGGTTTGGATCGACCTGTAGTTGCTGCCGAAAAAAAAAATATGACTAACAACGTCCAAAAACTCAGTTGTCAAAAGCCCATAGTACACATTGACTATGACAGACAAGGGGTTGTCATGAGAAGGACATGGCTCAGCACCAGTTGTATTCATTTTGATGTGTAATGATTAGTAGATAAAAGAAGATTAATCTTCCTTCTGCTCATCTATCCCCCCTTTGGGCTTGTTTATTCCTTCCAGATTAGAGAAGATGAAATATGGATGTGACAAATCACACAACAGTAAGAGAGTTCATCTTCCTTGGATTTTCTGGTGTTCCCCAACTACAGCTCACATTATTTGTGCTGTTTCTCACAGTGTACTTGCTTTCCCTCACGGGAAACACACTCATCATTTTCATTGTTCTGTTGGACTCCACACTCCAGACACCCATGTACATTTTTTTAGGAAACTTGTCCTTTCTGGAGATCTGGTATACCACAGCCACAGTGCCTAAACTGTTGGCCACCTGTGTCTCACAGGTTGTGACCATCTCTGTTTCTTGTTGTATAACACAGTACTACTTCTTCTTCTCCATGGGGGCTACTGAATGCATTCTGTTGGCGGTGATGGCCTATGACCGGTATGTCGCAATATGCAACCCTCTTCGCTACTCTATCCTCATGAGTCTTCCTATTTGTCTGAGATTTTCGGCAGGGTCCTGGATTGGGGGCTTCATTGCGCCCCTCCTACCTACCATACTCATCTCTTATCTCAACTTTTGTGGCCCCCAGACGATCAACCATTTTTTCTGTGACTCAGATCCAATTTTCAAACGCTCCTGTTCAGACACATTCTTAGTGGAGGCCTTGGCTTACACATGTAGCTCTGTTGTGATTCTAAGTTCTTTCCTTCTGACAATGTCCTCCTATGGGAATATTGTGCGCACGATAATCAGACTCTCTTCCAGGGAAGGTCAGAAGAAAGCATTTTCGACATGTGCCTCCCACCTGTCTGTGGTTACTATCTATTATGGCACCATTATCTCTGCCTATGTCCGACCTCCAGCTAAATACAACTTCACTATTCGTAAAGTCGTGTCCGTGTTCTACTGTGCAGTCACACCATTGGTAAATCCTCTCATCTACACCCTGAGAAACAAAGATGTAAAGAAAGCTTTCAGGAAAACTCTAGAACGAAAAAGACTGCTCTGGGCCAGAAATTTATGATTTTTAGATTTCGACTAGTAATAAATTTTCAAAATACATGTCTGTTGACAAAATATTATGAATTGTTACATTATAAGATGTACATTTATTCTGGAGTGGAAGGGCACTCATTTATTCTGCACTTACTGTGCTCAATATTCCAAAATCCAATGTCACAGAAAGATAAGGTACACAAGGATTCTGCATGAAAAGCATTCATTCTAGGAAAAGAGTTGGGAATAATCCCACATAATAATTTAGTCTACTACTTATATGATTTGTATCTTAAAATTATAGGATAAGAAAAGAAATCTTAAAAGCATTAAAGGAAGCAATATTTTTCCATCTGGTAAATGGGCTATAAAATTTCACTATTTTGTAACTTAAATCTGTATTTACTCAATAAATACTGAGCACTGCACTTGGGGGAACACTAATGGTGCTATATCTGGGATACTAACTAGTAGGTAAATGGTTCAAATATACCAACTTCTTTGTTGAGAAAGTAAGGCTATCTACTTTTGTAAATATTTACAGCTTCAATAAGTACCATGTGGAGTTGATAAGAGTTAAAATCAACTTGATGGCAACTTGAGTACTTGGTGTAGGTACTCTTATGTATTGACTTTAATTAAAACATAGATTTAAATACACATGGATAGTTTTAATAGACATGTTCTTTTTAAACTATCAGATAGCCAGGGTTGTTCTAATTGATATGCAGTCACTGATAAGGATTCATATACTTCCACATATTTGGGGGAGTAACATGGCTAACAAGTAGAAGGAAAAAAATAAAATTTAAAACTTAGACATTGGTGATATAAGGGGATATCTAGATCACATAGTAAAACTAGCTATGCTGTGGAATTCCTATATAATATCCAAGTGGTCAATTCATTCAACAGAAAATAATGAGGAAAAAAGAAATAGAAACCCCAAGTAAAATTTATTTTCCATGGACATGTGTCCCCTTCTAATGTGGAGGAAACATCAATATTTCCTGCATGTTTTAATAGCTTAAGAATTTAAGGGATGGCCAGATGATAGAAGAAGTAAAATGGCACCCATATTTTTACCATACCATTTTACCAACAATTTCCTAATGATTACCTAGACAAAAGGCCATTCCAGGTGCGATCCATCATCCAATAAAATTCCCATGATCTCTGGACTTGTTAGAGATGCACAACCATGTACTACACACAAACACACTTACTCTCATTGAGTACTTCAGAGATGTTCATAGGTGATTGGCATGTTCATTTAACTTTGAACGACAATATTGTGAGCAATTAAAAAGAGGTTACTTTATAGTGACAAAAGAAAATAATGAAAACTAGAGTTGACAAGTATCTGACATGTTTTTTATTTATATGTAGGCAATGTATTCAGTTCTCTGGGATGAAGGGAAACTGGCACAGTACTCCTCTGATTGACTAGCTAGCTTCCATTTTAAAGTGATTTTGATCAGAGATGCTCTATGAAAATCACTTCTATATGTAAATGTGAATCTACACCATGTTTTTCCTAATCCCTTCTCATCTGTATCATAATATCAAAAGTAAAACTCTGAATATCACAATAATGGAGAAATACATAGTTTCTGTATATACGAACAATTCAAGAGATTTTCTTTACTCTTAAACAGAAATAATTTATATGCTTTCTTAGTGAAATATATATGTGTCAGTGTGTGCATATCTAATTAAAATTTTTCTTTGTCACTTCATCTATCTCAAACTTATAATTGGATATATTCCTTGGTTAGGATCTATCTAAATTACTTGGCAAATTTGAATGTCAGTTGTGTTGAATAAATAGATATGGTTGTTCATTTCATCATGTCATATTTTTAATACATTTTTAGTCTTGTATTTTAAAAATATCAGTGAATGTAATAAAAGTGTTTCTCTAGAGAGAGATAATATGAGAATAAAAATATTTGTAGGCAATACTGAATTGAGAAATGTGTGCTTCAAGAAATCTTCATATTCTATCAGTATGAAATGAAATGCACACTGAAGTATTAAAAATAAGTCTTGTGGGCTGAGTTCTGGTTTTCTAGTGGTTGTGTGTGGGACTGCGACGCACAGGATTGACATTTCAAATTCAGCAGCAACTCTCCAGGAACAAGGTTGGGCTTCCTACTTCCACAAGGGCAGTGATACCACAAAATAAATTAATCAATAAGTTTGGTGATACAAAAGAAGGAAAAATATCAGAGCATATTATCTTAATTTGACCATAAAACTAAAATAGCACTTGAACTAAACTTACTAAACATGAAAAAGACATTTTTTCTTTATTTTCAGATAGTGTTCTAAGCAGTGAACATTATTTTATATTAACATTTCTATCATCTGTGATGGCATATATGTAATATCACTATGTATGAGTAAGCAACTTGCTGTTAAGTTTTTTTTAATTTTTGGTTTTTATGTATAATATACTGTAGGATATATTTGTGTGTGTAAATTATATCCTTTATATATTAAGTATTAAATTTTCTTCATGTTTAATCAAAATGTGGTTTTAATTACTATCTTTAAAAATTTATCTGTATTTCCTTATGAAAAGGGTCTTTAACAGTAGTATTTATCAGTACAAAACTAAATTCAGAAGCATTTTACCACCCACCCACTCTCGTGGAAAAAAATGCTATTTTATTTAATGTTTACTTATGCATTTATGTTAGAATATCATAATCTTAGTATCACATAATGTCCCCTAATCCATCACTCTTCAATGAGTCATGTGATATAACCTAACCCATTACATTTAATATCACAGATCATTTTATATTTGTTTCCAAATGTTTTTGCAATGTATCAGCCTATATCTATATTTATAGGCAGCACTGAAAGACCGCATATGCACATATTTGGGAAACCACAGTATGTCTGTTGGTTTTCTAAAGGAAATTTCCTCTCAGGACATCTTCCAATGTTCATCAATACCACAAAGAGAGGGGGCCATTGTATAATGTACATCAGATTGCGTCAACTTTTTGCCTAGAAAAGAACAATGCCTTTACCTTTAAAATCCAAAACAAACAGCAAACAAATAAATGGCTCTGCAACCTATAAAACCAGACTAGGATTTCCCTCTCTTATCTCTATGCTCTGTCTTGCAGTCAGATTTAGGCCAAACTGGATTATTTTACAACTCTCTTTCTCTTATGGTTATACTCCCCAGAAGCTGCTTATGTCTCCCCGCTGTGTCGGCCTTTTCTGTAAAGCACCATTTTCCTAAGGACGTTTTCTTGTTCTCATTAACAAAACAGAAATCTGTCTAAATCACCTTCCAATCACCACATAACTTTAACTCAAAATTGTTGCTACAGTTCACATATTCATTCTAAGTTTTTGGAATTCAATTCTAGAAAAAGTTTTATTATTTATTAATATATCATCACTTGCTTAAAATGGACACACACATATCTATATAAAATTAAACTCAAAATTAACTTCTACTGAGTCCATTGTGATTCATCGTGATCGTAAACATCCAGTCTAATCGCCCCTGTGGACTTCTGATGCTGCACAGTTTGAAAACAAAGCAGAACAAAAGGCCCGTTGTCATGGAGTGGAGTCTGATGCACTGCAACACTAGAGAACAGAAAGGAACTGCCACGGGTTTCTGCGGCTGTAGTTGCTTAGGTGAGTAGGAAGCCCTGTCTCTCCTGAGGAGCAGGTCAGTGGTTTCAAACTGCTGACCTCTAGGAATCAGTCCAACTGACAATTATTATAGCAACGTTACTCCTAAACTTTGCAGGAGGAGATAGTTTCATCATTTCCCCTACTACTAGAGTGGCTAGTAGATTTGAACTTCTAATGTTGCCAAGAGTATTGACCCAATGCACAAACAGTGATCTACACCAAGAGGTTAAATATACCTTTGTCGATGCCTATGTTTCAAAAACTGTATCTGTATCTATATGTGTAGCTCTATTTATAATTTTACTTATATCTTGTGCCTGTTGTGATCTGCCACCAAGCAGGTTCTGAATGATAGGGACAGGTATAGTTAGGCCTGGCGTCAACTAGGGTAGACTAGGAATTTCCAATATTATCTAACATAATGTAATCCACAGTGATGGAATACTCTGGGAATCAGCAAGCATTTGTCAGGATAATTGTTGTTGGAAGGTCCTTGAGTAGGATTTTTGCTTTGTTTTATTTTAAATTTCCTCAACCAAAGTAGTCTGGTCTTTTAAATTTTCTTAAAACCTCTTCAAAGAAGCCCTTATGTTAACCCGGTATCCTTTGAGAATATCTGTCAAGATGATCTCTGAAATTCAAATGACAACTGACATAATAGTCTGAGTTGACTACTTCCCTCAACTATAAGTATAATAATCCATCAGATCTGATTAGAATGACCATTGTATTGAACTCAATATCAGCACTTAGAACCAGGTCAGGGGCTGATCGGGCACAGACCATCAATTGCTCACAGGGAAAATCAGGTTGAAGCTGAAAAAAATTTAACCAAGTCCATGAGAGTCAAAATATGTCCTCGGTTCAATCCCAGCTGAATATTGAGGACACTGAAAAAACAGATTTTCTGCATTTAAAGAGTAGTGAATGAAGACCCAAGGGACTGTGCGATGACATCAAGAACATCATTCAACCAGAAAGGAAAAGATCATTGGCAAGACAGAAAGAAGGCATCAAAACGAATGTCAGCAGAGACTCTGAAACATGTTCTTAATTATAGAGCGGGAAGAAATGAAGTTAGAGAGCTGAATATTCTCTGCCATCAAGTTGATGCTAATGCATCCTAACTCTATAGGACAGGGTACAACTTCCCCTATGGATTCCAGAGACTGCAACTCTATAGGAATACAAACCTTGTCTTTTTCCCGTGGAGGGTTGTTTTGAACTGATTGGTAGTTTTGAACTGATTCTGGACCGAACTGGTTTTATGAATTGGAAAATTCTATGAGCAAAATATTGAATTATGCAGGAAGCACAAAAAAGGTAAAAATATGACTGAGCACCCGTGGCATAGTAGTTTAGCGCGGGACTGCAACCCAAGGGCTTGGTGGTTCAAATCCAGCAGCAGCTCTCCAGGGGCAAGGCTGAGTAGCTCCCACAACTACCAGAGGACAGTGATGCCCCCAAAAAGGGAAAATACAGTCACTGTACCACATTCACCCATTTCAATAGTTAGAAAATGAGAAAGAGTCTATGTTACTTCATGAAGAAGTTCAAGCTGGACTGAAAGCAAAAGACAAAAACAAGCCTTCAGGAATTGATAGCAAACCAATTTACATTTATCAACAAGCTGAAAAAATATTCGAAGCACTTATTTGTCAATGTCAGGATTTTGGAAAGACAGCTACTTGGTAACTAACATGAAGAGATCCATACTTGCATCCATTACAAAGAAAGAAGATCCAACACCAGGTTCAAATTATAGAGTCATATCATTAATATCACACGAAAGCAAATTTTGCTGAAGATAATACAACAATATTTGCAGCAATACATTGACAAGGAGCTGTCAGAGATTTAGGCCAGAAAAGGATGTGGAACAAGGTGTATCATTGCTGATGCCGGATTGGATATTGACTGAAAGTACAGAATACCAAAAATTTGATTTTATGTGCTTTATTGACTACACTAAGGCATTTGTGTGGATCATAGCAATCTATGGATAGCGTTGAGAAGAATGAGAATTATAAAACACTTCATTGTATTTATGTGAAACTTGCTCATGGAACAATAGGCATTTGTGTGAGCAAAACAAGGGAATACTGCATGGTTTAAAATCAGAAAAGTTGTCCATTAGGACTTTTCCTCTCATTACATTTACTCAGTCTGTAACCTATACAAATAATCAGGGAAACTGAATTCTATGAAGAAGCATGTTTAATCAGCAAGAGGAATGCTTATTAAGTGCCAATAATATGCAGATGACAGAAAGCAATAATTGCTTTCTGAAAGTTAGGAAGACTTGAGACAAATGCTGATCAAAGGTTGCAGTCTTAAGTGTAAATTACAACTCAATGTAAATAAAACTAAATTCTTCACTTCTGAACCAAAACATAGAATGGTGATAACTGGGGAAAGATTGACAGGGTCAAGAATGTTGTTTCCTTGGATCCACAATCAATGTCCCTGGAAATAGCAGTTAAGAGATCAAAGGCATGTTCCAGTTGGTAAATCGACAGTATAAGACATCCTTTGATTTTTGAAGAAGCAAGAATATTATTTTGAGGACTTAGTAGCATCTGGCCTAAGTCATAATATTTTCTATTATCTCATATCTTGTGAAAGTTGAACATTTAATAAGAAAGAGCAAAGAATTGGTGAATTTGAATTGTGGTACTAGAAACGACTATTGAAAAGACCATGGACTGCTAAAAGAATAAACCAATCTGACTTGGAAGACGTCAGGCCAGAGTTCTCTTTCTAGGCACAGATGGTGAGACTTCATTTAACATACTTTGGACAGGTTATCAGGAGAGACTGCTCCCTGGAAAATTGACGTTACAATTAATACACAAAGGGATAATCAAAGAGAAGAAGGACTTCAATGAAATGGATTATTAAATTGGCATTCCAAAATGCTCACCTTTCCGACATGGTCACTGAAGACAAATGTGTGCATAAGCAAAGGTGATAAAGAAAGCTGATGGTGCCCGGCTATCAAAAGAGGTAGTGACTGGGGGATTAAAGGCTTGAAAGTAAAAAAGCAGTCATTCAGCTCAGAAGCAACAAAGCTCCCATGGAAGAAGCACACCAGCTTGTGTGATCATGAGGTGGTGAAGGGATCTGGTGTCAGGCATCAAAAAACTAAAATTATATCATTATTAATGAAGGTGAGAACAGATTGGGGACCCAAAGCCCATAAGGAGGTGAAGCGACATCCTCTTGCAGAAGGTTTGCACGGAGGAGATGAGCCTGTTAAGGTATAGGGTAGTAGCAATGAAAAATGCAACTTTCCTCTAGTTCTCAAATGTTGCCTTCCACCAACTATGATGATCCCAATTCTACCACATAAATTCAACTAGACCAGGAGATGTACAGTGAAGTTGGAAATATGGGGAATTTAGGACAGATGATCACTCAAGACTAATAATAGGAGTAATAATACCAGGAGGGTGGAGGGATGGTGGAATAGAAAGGGGAAACCAATTTCAGGGATCTACATTTAACTTCCTCTCTGTAGCATGGACAATAAGGAAATGAGCATAGGGACACAGTATGAAAATAATAGCAATTTGTAAATTAATAAGGGTTCATGGGGGAGAAGGGGAAGAAAGGGAAAATATGGAGTAGATACTGGGGGGTCTGGTGGAGGGAGGAAATTTTGAGAGTGATGATGGCAGTAAGTGTGCAAATGTGACCTGCATACAATTGATGTATATATAGATCATAATGGGAGTTGTATGAAGCCCAATAAAATGATTCATTAAAAAAAGGAGGGAGGGAGAAGGAGGAGCTTATACAATGGGCTCAAGTGGAAAATATTTCTAAATTAAAATGGTAATATGTGTACAAACATACTTGATACAAATGATGTACTGAATATTTTAAGAGCTGCAAGAGCCCCCAATAAAATAATTGAAAAAAAAAAAAAGAGATGGACTGACAGTAGCCATGACAATGAACTCAAATACAGAAACAATTCTGGGTATGGTACAGGATTAA
Source organism: Nesogale talazaci (assembly GCA_004026705.1). Taxonomy (NCBI): domain Eukaryota; kingdom Metazoa; phylum Chordata; class Mammalia; order Afrosoricida; family Tenrecidae; genus Nesogale; species Nesogale talazaci. Next base: position 85,690 of record PVJH01004842.1, on the reverse strand, counting down.
GCAGTGGATTGCACTCTTGTGCATGAGGTCACCAGGGTGCGAACTCACTAACAGCAAACATATTTTGGAGGAACACTGACAATATACTTGTTGTTCTTTGGTGTTTTTGAGTTAGCTCTGAACCATACTGACTCTCGGAACAAGAGAATGACACGATGACACTATGCCTAAATCCAATGATACAACCACTATGTCCATCCAACTCATTGAAGGTCTTCTGTCCTTTACTACCCTTCTACTTTACGAAGCATGCTGTCCTGCAGTCTCCCCTGAAATACGTTCAAAGTATATGAGATGAAATTTTGACATTCTTGCCTTTGAAGAGCACTCTGGACTTTTCGAACATAGATCAGTTTATCATTTTAGTATTCCATGGTACTTTCAATATTCTTCTCCAGCACAACAAATCAAATGTGTGAATTTTTTTGGTATTGATAATATTAAGACAAGGAAATCTATTACTGAAAGGTCTTGTATATTGCCATCCACAAATCATAGACTTATATTTAAACACATTTTGTTGGAAATAAAACTATGCATGTCTGAATAGGAGCAATAATTCTTTCATTATCCTCATAGCTGACTAAATGCTATGTGTACTGTAATTGCCTTCTTGGTCAACTCAACCAAATATCCTATCTATATGCATCGAATGTATTTCAAATTTTGCTTATGATTATTCTCTTCTATCTTTTTGAACTATATGAATGCTATTGACTGCATGTTTATTAGACTCGCACTGTGTTTGTGCACACTGTAAATGTAATTATTGGCATAATGTTATTATTAACTGTCATCAAGTTGCTTTTTAAAATCCTAAATTAAACATCCCTATTTATAAAGTTTAGTAGGGATTTTTATTCTAAGGAAGGATATTGCATTTTGAGTTTTCCTTTTTTTTTTTAGTAATTTTATTGGGAGTTCATACAACTCATATCACAATCCAAACAAAGATCCATTGTATGCAAAGCACATTTGTACACTTGTTGCCATAATCACTCTCAAAACATTTTCTTTCCTATTAAACCCTTGGTATTAGTTCATCATTATCCCCCTCCTTCTTGCTCCCTCTCCCTCAGAAACCCTTGAAAAATTATAAATTATCATTATTTTGTCATATTGTGTACTATCCAATGTCTCCCAATATGGACTTTCCTGCTGTCCATTCCCCAGGGAGCAGGTTATAATTGGTTCACCCTTTCTAATCCACCTTCCTTCCACCCTCCCGTTATGATCACTCTCACCACTCATCCTGAAGAGATTATCTGTCCTGATTCCCCTTGTTTCTGAATCCTATCTGTACTAGTGTATATCATCTTGTCTAACCAGATTTGTAAGGTAGAATTTGGATCATGCTAGTGGAAGGGAGGAAGCATTTAAGAACTAGGGAAAAGTTGCATATTTCATCTTTGCTGCACTGCATCCTCACTGGCTTGTCTCCTTCTTGCAACCCTTCTGTAATTAGATAATGCTTCACCTCCCAATGGGTTTTGGATCTCCAGTCTGTACTCCCCTCTCATTTACAATGATATAATTTTTAGTCATTTGGTGCCTGATACCTGATCTTCAACACCTCATGGTCACACAGACTGGTGTGATTCTTCCATGTGGACTCTGTTGCTTCTGAGCTAGATGGACACTTGTCTGGCTTCAAGACTTTAAGAACCCCAAATACTATATCTTTGATTGCCTGACACCATCAGCTTTCTTCACCATTTTAACTTATGCACAAATTTGTCTTCAATGATTTTGTTGGGAAAGCAAGCATGGAATCTCAATTTAATAAAACAAAGATTCTTGCATTGAGGAAGTACTTGAGTGGAGTTCCAATGTCCATCTGCTGTCCTACTACTAACCCTATAAGTATGCACGTTGGTCTATATTCTCACTGTCACTTATAAATATATGCACCTATGTACATACCTGTATTTGAACCTCTATAAATGCACAGTAGGGGAATTGGTGGGGCATATGGTAGCTCAGATTTAGATATCACCATCGGTTTTAGATAGCATCATCAGTTTTAGATTCACTAAATTGATTTCCATTATGGCTGTACAGATATACAGGTCCACCAGCAATGGATGTGAGTTTCTGTATCCTCAGCCCCTCAATACTTGTAGCTTTCTGATTTTTTGAATGGGGCTATCTTTGAGGGTATTAGTTGGTATCACATTGTTGCTTCAATTTGCGTTACTCATATGGCTAATGATTGGGAACATTTTCTCATAAGTTTTTTGGCTATTCAGATTTCTGCTTCTGTAAAACTTTTGTTCAGGACCTTTGTCCACCTTCACTGTGGGCAGTTGGCTTTTTTCTTTGTGGAAGCTATCAAGGTATTGTAAATTTTACTAATGAGACCTTTGTCTGATGTGTCATTGCTAAAGTTGTTTTCCCCGCCCGTGGGTTCTCATAACTCTCTTGATGAATTCTTTGGATGTACACAGGTTTTTAATCTTCAGTATATCCCACTTGCCAATTTGTGCCTCCTCTGTGTTTGTATCCTTGCCTATTTCTGACAGTCTATATATTCCCTTGACCGAAGTTCTAAAGTTGGTTCCAATTACCTCATGTATAACCTTAATAATTTCGGATTTTACTTCAAGGTCTGTGATCCACTTTGAGTTTATTCTTGTGTGTGGAGTGAGCTAAGGGTCTTGCTTCATTTTTTCCCAGTACCACTTGTTGAAGGGGAATCTGCTTCCCAATTTATTATTGGCACCCTTATCAAAGATCAGATGCCTGTATGCTAATATTTTTATTTCTTGGTTTTCAGTTCTTTTTCGTTGGTCTGAGTGCCTATTATTATACCAGTACCTTGTAGTTTTGACCACTGTGCCTGTATAATATGTGTTAAAGTCAGGGAATGCAAGCCCTCCCACTGTGTCCTTCTTCTTGAGGAGTTCTTTGCTAATTGAGGGCTTCTTCCTTCTCCATATGAAGTTGGTAATCATTTTTTCCTTTTCTTTGAAGAAAGATGAGTGTAATTGTATCAGAATTTCATTAATCTTATATAGTGCCTTGGAGAGAACTGATATCTTTACTATATTGAGTCTTCTGATCCACAAGCATGAGAAATTCTTCTCTTTGTTGAAATCAACTCTTGTTTTTTTGTTATAATACTCTGTAGATTTCATCATATAGATCTTTTGTTCTTTTAGTCAGGTATATCCCTAGATATTTCAATTTGTGCTCGGCTATTGTGAAGGGTACCTCCTTTTTTTGTCTCCTCTTCTGTCCTCTTATCCGATGTGTGTAGCAGTCTGTTAGACTTCTGATTGTTTATCTTGTATCCTGCCACTCTGCCATACTCCTCTATCACTTATAGTACTCCCTTTGTGGCGGTTTTGGGGTGTTCCATATATAATGTCATATCACCTGCAAATAATGATAGTTTTACCTTTTCCTTCCCCAGGCGAATTTTGGCTAATGCTGTTACCTAAAACCTCCATACAAGATAGCTTATATTCTCTTGAGGAATTTTCCTTCCATTCCTATCTTTTTTTGTTTGTTTTTTTTTTTTTGGGGGGGGGCATCACTGCTCTCCGGTGGTGGGAGTAGGAGGCCCAGCCCCACTACTGGAATTGAACCTCCGTCCCAGTAGGCCGCAGTCCCATGCACAACCACTACGCCACCGGGGCTCAGCCCCCATTCCTATCTTCTTGAATGTTTTCAACAGGATTGGTGTTGGATGTTGTAGAATGCTTTTCCTATATCTATTTATATTATCATGTGGTTCTTATAGTTTTTTCATGTCAATGTGTGGATGATACTAATGGTCTTCCATATGTTGAACCTTCCCTGCATACCTGGTATAGTTCCTACTTGGACATAGTGAATTATTTGTTGTACATACCTTTGCATTCTATTGGCAAGTATTTTGTTAAGGATTTTACATTGATAATCATTAGGGACATTGGTTTGTAGTTCTTGATTCTTGTGGAATCTTTGTCTGGTTTAGGTATCAGAGTTATACTAGAAGAAATTTGAGAGTTTTCCTTCTTTTTATATGTCCTGGAAGAGTTTGTATAGGAACAGTGTCAATTCTTCCCTAAAAGTTTGATAGAATTCTACAGTGAACCCATCTGGTCCAGGTGATTTTTTTTTGTTGGTAATCCCTTGATAACCTTGCTATTTCTTCTATTGATATGGGTTTGTTGAAGTTCTTTACAAGCATTGGGGATAGTGTAAGGAGGACTCTAAGTTTTTCCAAGAACTTGTCCATGTCTTCCAAGTTGTTGAATTCATTGGAGTACAGTTCTCGTAGTACTGTATAATTATCCTTTTAATTTCACTAGGGCCTGTTGTAATGTCCCCTTTCATCCCTAATCCTTACTATTGAAATGTGTTCCTTCACTCTTTGTTTAAATTTGTGAGGGTTTAGTCAATTCAATTTATTCTTTTGAAGAACCAACTTTTACCAGAATTAATGCTTCCTTCTTTTAAATTTTCGGTCTCCTGAATCTCAGACCTAACTTTATTATTTCTTTTCTTTTGTTTAATTTGATTGTCTTTTTGACTCTGCTCTAGTTGTTGTAGGTTTTGTGCCCATACATCAGTCATAAGTCTCTCCTTTTTTGTGTGTGCATGAAATGTTTTGAAGCTTCCTGTAATGACTGTCTTTGCTGTTTTCTAAAGTTTTGGTATGTCGTGTTCTCATTTTCATTGTTTTCTAAAAATTTCCTAATTTCATCTGTGATCTGAGTTAGTACATACTCCTTCTGCAATAGGGTGTTATCATCCTCCAACTGTTTGCCCTTATTTTCTTTATCTTCATTTGTTTATTTCCAATTTTATGGCACCATGGTCAGAGAAGTATATAAGATATAGATGATCCTAAGTTTATGCAGATTCAACTTATGCCAGAACATATGGTCAATCTATGAATATGTGCCAGGTGGACTTGAAAAGAATGTGAAATTTTTGTATTTGTATGGAGAACTATGTAGCTATCAGGTCAAATTGTCTAATTGTAGTGCCTAAATCTTTACCCTCCTTGTTGAGTTTCTTTCCCAGTGATCTATCTTTCTCAGAGAGTGGTGTAATCAAGTCACCCATTATGATGGTTGAGGCTGTGATTCTTTTTCATCTTTTGGAGCATTTGATTGACATATTCTGCTGGATGCTTATTAGGAATGTAAATGCTTGCAATACTTAGTGGGTTTCCTTTCTTTTTTTTTTCTATCATTCCTTTGAGCATTACAGAATGTCCCACCTTGTCTCTTTTTATGGTTTGCACTTTGAGGCCAATTTTATCTGAGATTAGGATGGCTACATCTGCTTTTATTCTTTTAATTGCTGTTGGCTTGGTCTGTTTTTGTCCAGTTTTTGATTCAAATCCTATTTTTGTCTGTAATCTTGAGGTGTGTATCCTGTAGGCAGCAGATTGTGGTCTTTTGTTTTCTAAACCAGTCTGTTAATATCTGTCTCTTAAGAGTTCAATCTATTGATATTCAGGGTTATTACATCTATCTGTGCACTCTGTGATATCATTTTATTGCTCTTTTGTTGGGTCTTTTCCTACTTCCATTTATTTTCCATAGTTTTTGTCCAGGTGAGTTTGTGATTCATTCTTGCCTTATTTCCATCACCCAGCCAGAATTATCTTGGGAACTATTTTCCCTTTGATGGCGTCTGGGTGAAGTTGTTCTGTGTGGCGCTATCTTATATGTGCTTGGTGATTGTTTGTCCCTACTGGGCACGTGAGGATCTTTTGTAGGGGTTGGTTCCTTTTAGTGTATTCTTTGTGTTTCTCCTTGTGCTGGAAGACTCTGACTTCTCCATCAATTTTGATAAATAAAATGGCTGGGTAGTGTATTCTTGGATTTGTGTTGTTTTCCTGCAATTTTAGGAATATATTGCTTTACTCTCTCCTCTTCTTCATAGTTTCCATTGATAGGTCTAAGCATATTCTTAGGTGTTTGCCTTTTGTTTTGTTTTTTAGGGGCATCGCTGCCCTCTGGTGGTTGTGGGAGGTGTCCAACTTTGCTCTTGGAGAGCTGCTGCTGGATTTGAACTGCCAAGCCTGTGGGCCTCAGTCCCGCACTCAACCAATGAGCTACCGGGGCTCAGCCTGGTGTTTGCCTTTACATGTGATTGCCAGTTCTTTCCTATCCTAGCTGCTCTCATAATTTTCACCTTTTCCTCATTGGATAGTTTAACAACTATATGTCTTGGTGATTTCTTCTTGGGGTTCAATCATGCTGGAGTTCTTTTGGCTTCCTGAATGCTTGTCTGATTTTCATTCATTAAATGAAATTAGGGATGTTTTTCTCCAAGCATTCCATTACTATTTTAGATGTTGGTCTCCTCAATGTACCTTCTCCTGTTCCTTCTTATGGCATCCAACATAGTTCTGAGATTTTCTTCTGCTTCTCTTATAGACTTCTTAGACTTTTCTCACATTTAGTAATTTCTGATTGCGAATCCTCTAGGTCACTAGTGAGATTCTCTACCTGCTTTCTCTGCTTGGAGTCTGTAAGTTTACTATCAGTTTTTATTAGCTTGCACTTTGCTTTTGTATTTCCCTTTGGTGTTTGGCCTTTATCTTCTTTATTGATTCCTCTGTTTTCTGTAGTTCTTCCCTCATGTCCTGTATGAGGCTAAACAGCATTCTGAAGATTTTGTTCTGTGGTTGATCAGCATCTGCTTTTTCTGTGACTGCGTTAAATCCAGCTGACCTTCTTCCATTGGATTTTAATTCTCCTTTCTTTTTGGCCCTGTGGAAGCAACTTGCTATTTTTTGTTTGATTTATTGGAACTGGGTCCCATTTTCCCAGGTATCTCAGAGTCTTGGACTCTTTATTTGGGAGGATGGTGTTGGATTTTCTGTAGGCTTCCTTTAGCCCACTGCCTCCAGGGCTTGTGTTACACCTTTGTCCTGCTGGGATTTCCCACTCATGATTTGTATTCCGAATTCCCTCAGTTCTCCTTAGGAACTAGTTGCAGTTGTCCACCTTGTCATCTGATAGAGTGTTGCCCGAGTGCAGAGGAGTGTATTTAGGGGATGGGTTGAGGCTTGGTTGGTCCTGGTTAGGGGCACTTCCCACAGATAGGCGAGGGAGCATGGAGACCTGCCACTGGCTTGTAGATCCCCCACTCGCTCAGAGCACAGAGGGGAGGGCAAGATTAAGCAGGGAGATACATGGTCATGCCTTAGGCTAGCCGTGAATAGTTGGATCCTACTCTGCAGCTATAGCAGGTTCTGCCACATTTGTATCCATGGCCCAGCAGTCCTTAATCATCCTGGCAGTATGGGAATCGCTACATGTGTGTGGTGTGGGGACAGGACTCTGACCTACAGGGGACTGGCTGGCACTGAGCCCAAAGATAGGCAGTGCAAAAAGCCTCTGGCTGCCTTATGGTCTGGGCAGAGACCTCCTACCATCTCTTCGGTACAGCTCTTCTATGCACGGGAAGGGATGGTTGGCTGTCCCATGAAGGATTCCCGGGTGAGGCAAGAATCTCTGTGTGTGGTGAAACAGGGTACTGGTCTGCTTGGAGTGTCTCCACAGGACCCTGGATGGGGTGGGGGTGTCTGGCCAGTGATTCTGTGTGTGGTGCACCTGGTTGCTTTGTGCTCTGGTCTCAGCAGTATGGCTGCATATAAATTGTATTGCAGGGATTGTGACTATATGGTGGAAGTCAGCTTCTGGTTCTGAGAAATGCTGTGAGTTTTCATGGGAATCAACAGACTGATTTGAAACCCCTTCTAGGCCCAAATCTCCCCTACTCACTAATCTCCTGGGAGTGCTGAGTGTGAGCTACCTATCTTGCCACAATCTTCCCTGAATCTACAAAATTATATTTGATCTAAGGAAATTGTGGATTATTATAATATCTATAAGAGCTCCCAATAAAATGATTAATTGCAAGATTAATAATGAATCCATTAAAACAAACACAACTGATAAACCAGACTAAAACACAGAAACCCTCAATCCAAAAATATAAATGCCATAATACCTTTGTAATTGGTCAAAAGGGAAAATAATTGCTAAGTTGATAATTGTACCCCAAACATAGCTGCATCATTTGACTTTCAAATCTACTGTCTGACAGCAAGTCTATTCAAATCTCTGTGCAATGGTTAGAGGAAACTCACTAGCAGCCTAATCCATGTGACATTCTGCAAATGGCTTTTGAGCTTTCATGATCATCCATAGCATTCTATGAAGCAGGTGCTCATAAGTTTTACTACAATTCTCTCCTCTGGTCTTGAATTGAATTATGTGCAATCCTTGGATCACACAGGGCAGTATGCTTCTTCTTGTGAACTGAACTTAAACTTGACTGAGATGACTGTTTGTTTAAAGCCAAGACCTAAAGTCCCAGGTGCTATTTTGATAGCATGCCACTATTTGATTCCTTCATCAAAATTTACTATAGCACCTATATCTTTAGGGATCTTTTCTTGAGGGCAAGTATTGAATAGGAAAAAATTATAAAAACTGATTTTCCTTATTTTAGGGTTGTGGTGATAATTTGTGCTTTGGGTTTGTTGCTTTGTGTGTGTGTGTGTGTGTGTGTGTGTGTGTGTGTGAATATAGCACCTATAGGAGATTATGGGTGAAGTCTAGCTTTTTAATCAGGTTGCTGCCTGCTGACTTCTCTTTTGATAAGTGGCTTAGGTAGAAGAAGGTTCTATGGAGGCTTTGCAGGTTCTTTGATCTTCTTTTCTTGCCTGACAGTGCAGCTCAATCAACCTGTCTTATAGCACCAAAGTGCACCCTCAAGGCCTACCATGTCTAAGTACCACACGACACCACCCATATCACCATGCCGCACTGCCTGGTACCAGCTACATGGACTCATCCTGGTGCACTGGTAGGCAGATCACCTCATATTACTATGGTGAGACCACTGGGTTCGTATGACCAAACCGAAATCTTGGGCCTTGATTTGCTTCACCATGCCTTACCTGTCTATCTCCTGCTTCTTTGGTCCTTGGGGAGAGTTCTAAGGAACTTCAATCCATCAACTGTCCTTGTAAATGAATTGGGCTAATGCCTCTGTATCTCACTTCAGCTGTTTGAGCTGTTTTATTATCATAAATAACTCTCTCAAAATAAACTTGTATGCTAATATACACATATGAGAATTCATTTATCCAGATTTTGCTTCTCTAGAGAATCCAGCCTAATAGTGTAAGCTCAAAACCCACCCATGTATTACAGTTTATGTATGACACTGATATACTTGAAGGATATCATATAATTTTATTGGAGAGCATTTTAAAAAGTCCCCAGAAACCATAGATAATTTTATTAGTCAATGTTGTGGTGAGGTGCTGAGGTGCTCTTGAGTCCATTCTGACCCACAGCAAACCCTGCACACAATAGAATGCAACATTGTCCAGCCCTGTGCCATCCGCACAGCTGTCCCTGTTCTTGTGCCCATTGTTACAGCCACTGTGCCAATCCATCTCATTTAAAGCCTTCCTCTTTTTTTTGGTCCCTCTAATTTCCAAACTATGCTATCTTTCAACAACATGTCCTAAGTATGTGAGAGGAAATTTTTGCCATCCTTACCATCCTGGCCTCCTTAGAGAAGTGCTCCCTAGAGCACTCTGACCATATTTCTTCAAAGACAGATATCTTTGTAGTACATAGGGAGTACTTGTGATTCTGTGTTTATGCGCCATGTTTCTAACTCCCAGGTTCCCATTTGTTTCACAAAACTGCTTCTGGATTCGTATATTGATTAGACATGAGCACAATCAAGTGATCTGGAATTTCTGTTCTTCTAAAGGTTGTCCGTAGTTTGTTACGATTCACTCATTTGAATGCTATGACATAGACCAGTGATGGGCAAGCTGGAGCTCGCAAGTCATATGCGAGTGAATCTTCAGCTCTGAAATAACGTTGATATCATTTGAAGGTTATTATTTCAGATCACAGAGATTCCATTTGTTTGGAAAAACATATTTCAGACTTTTGAGTGGTTTTACAGATGTTAGGAGGGACAGGATTGGTTCCTCGGTCCCCAGCTTGACAATGCCGGGCATAGATATCTGTCTATGCGTAAATATCTGGCATAAATATCTTTCTGATACTCTGTTTTCAACCAAGATTCGGCTCACATCATATTTCTTGTCCCAAATTCTCTATCTGGCTTGATATTTTAGCTGTTTCCTGTGTATGTGCTGCTGTAGTCATTGTTGGATGATCTTCAGCAAAATGTTACTTGAGTGTGATATACATTTTATTGCTCTATATTTTGAAGATTTTGTTGGGTCTCCTTTCTTTGTAATTGATGCAAGTGTAGATGTCTTCCAGTTATCTGTGTTCCAAATGTCCCAGCAGAGACCAGTAAGGGCTTCATTAGCAGCTAAAATATCTCACCCTCATGAAGTTGTGTTATGTTTTTTAATGTGTTCCATTATATGAAATTGAGGTCGATTAACCTATAGGGACAGCAATTTGAGCAAGAATTTCCGGGGTGGTGGGTGTGGGTGTGTGGGTAAAAGGCAGATAATGTCAAGGAATCCAGGAAAAAATATGTTTGGAAACTGATTATATTATCAATTGTCTAATTCTGCTTGATATCATTGAACAATAGAATAAGATGTATATGTATCATTTCCCAATTGATATATGTATTTATTCAAAATTAATAATAAATATCTAAGAATTAAAAAAACAAATATTTAAATTGATATTCTATCAATTCCTTGGAACTTGGTTTAATTTTATTGTTTTTTCAAGAGAAAATTTCATTTATTTGTAGTTAGAAATAAACATTTCAAGATATATAATTACCTATTGCTTGTGTGATAAATCCCTATGCTTTATGTGCAATTTGTATCAGTGAAAATACATCCCACACATCACATATTTACCTGAAGATTCTTAACAGTAGCAAAATTGCAGTGATGAAGTAGCAATGAAAACAATTTTTTGGTTGGGGTGGTAAACACAACTCAAGGAACTGTGTAAAAGGGTGGTGGCATTGGGAAGGGAAGGTTGAGGACCACTGCCTCAGGAAGTCAATCTCAGACATACAGACGGACAAGGCAGTGGAATCGCCTTGCTGCCTGGAGTGACCCGACTGCTGACACAGTGTTCCAGGCTAAGCATTAAAATGCCGCATAAAGAGGTAGGAGCGCAGTTTCACTCATCAGTGAGCAGTGAATAGGTATGTTGCTTTTATATAAGAGAAGGAACTTCCTTTAAGCTAATACTCTTAGTGCAACTTGACCTTTATCCTCCAGCAGCATTGGTTCTTCCTCAAATGCTACTTACTGAAATGCTGGAATGTCCACTAGTTAATGTCGATAGTTACTCCATGTTGTCTTAGACTTAAAGAAAATGTGTCCTGCATCACTTCACATTGTGTCTACAGAAGTTTTCTATATTGCAACTTGAAGCTGATCTTTTTCTTTTGAGACCTTTCAGTTTAATAATGCTAAGCTCATTTTTTGGTTTGCTAACTCTTGGACTTCACACCTTTCATTATAATATTTGATTTTGTCTTGTTGAGAGGTGCTATGAAAATTTCTATTCAGCCCAATGACATCATCCTTTCTTCCACTTGCTGGAGCTTTTCTATGATTAAGATAAAGTTGCAGAGTCCCTGCTGACCTCCACTTTGATAGTTTGTTTCTATTGTTGTTTTACTAATCGTTTTCTTTCTTCATGAATGATGCTCTTGATGTCCTTCCACTATTCATCGGATCTTTCATTAATGTTTAATGAATTAAATTTGTTCCTGAGAAGATCTGTAAATTCAGCTGGGAAGGGCTCGAGGTTATATTTTGGCTCTCATGGATGTGCTTTAATTTTCTTTTACTTCCAGCTGAAATTCACATCTGAGAAAACAAGGTCTGTTCCACAGTCAGTCCCTGTTCTGGATTAGCTGTTAATATTGAACTTCTCCATCTTCTCTTCCCAAGTACGTAGTCAATTTGAGTTTTGTATTTCATTTGGATAGGTCCATGTGACCTTTTGTATTGTTGATTATAAAAAGGTATTTGTAATAAAGAGCTCTGTATTTTTCCAAATTCCCATTATAGGATCTCTTGCTTTTTTTCTATCATAATTACTTGTATCATTTCCACCAGTAGTTAGACAATAAGTCTTTGATGATAGATACACCACTTTACTTATAGTACAGATGAATTTGCTCAATATGCCACCTTAGAATCACAAAATCTTTTTCTTTTGTAGGACTTGATTACATAATTTTAATAAGTTCATACATGATTCTGATAAATCATATTACTCTATCAATAATATAGTTGTTAAAGAGCCCTGGTGAGGCCTCCTGGTGGAACTATTAGGCTCGATATTGAAGGCTCAGCCCCATCAACTGCTGTGAAGGAGAAAGACGAGGGCATCGGCTTCATGAAATAGTTGCAGCCTTGGGAACCCTGCCTTGGATCACTGTGAGTCAAAGTTACAGGCTGTCAGTGCATTATGGAAAGTCATGAGTAAGAAACATAAAAATCCACATCAGAAAAGCAGAGAAAATTTGAAAAACTCATTTTACTCACTAAACATTAGTTGTGTGTTTTTGTCTGTGGAAAATATTCAGAATGCATTCTGTGCTTAAAATTTAGAAGTGATTTATTAAATGAGGGTGCTCATTGCTAAAAATAAAAGTCAGTTGAATTACTTAATTTCCCTGCTTGGAGGACACCCAAGGTCATATGGTATAATTGGGAAGACAGGTTAAGAAGTCAATTGCAATGACAATGGATTCATTTCCCTGCAGACTATACTGGAGTTCCAGCTTTAGGGAGATAGAAAATGCAGATAAATAACTGCCATCCTTGCTCTGTTTTTAATTGCCATATGCATTTCCTATAGTGAAGACAGTAAGACACGAAGTGCTTGTTAGGTAAAGTCTCATTTCATGAAAGTATATATCAACATTGACTATCTGATATATGTTCAAAAATACTTTGATTAAAAACTACATCAAACATCTGCTGATTGCTTCCATTTTCTTGGCACTGGATATTTTAGTAAGCTTTAATTTTGTTGAATTATATTTCTTGTTATCATTTCATATGCAAAATAATGTTTGATTCTCATTTTAATCATTTTATAGCAAATATTTCTGAAGGAATTGTGTTTCAAGGTACCTAACACATCTCTATCTTAAAGATAGGTTAGAGTGAAGTATTATTTTTAACATATTTTCTGATGGATGAGTTTAAAATGATTTATTTTATGAAACTTAGTTGTTATTATTGAATCATGGTTTAAAAATATACCTGACATTGTAATATAACAAGAAGCTAAACACACTATAATCAATGAGTAATTAGTTGAAAATATTAGGCACAATCTATTTTAGTTATGAGCAAGAGCTTGTTAAAAGAGGATCCAAAAGTGAATCTTTAAAAATGTGGACAATATTATATGAAATTAAATATTGATGTGTATATATGAAAAATATGGAATATTTTTATGAATCTTGTTGAAAGCATCATGGACCTAATCCTGCTGTTAAGTCATGTGAAGCATTGGGTAGCTGCCAAATGTAGTATTTTATTGGCTCATTAGAAATTTATGTTCGCTAACATAAAAAAATTCATAGCCTCTAGAGTCTGAATAGAGTGGAAATATGCTAACAAGTTGCCAGTAAATATTATCTCCTCTCTGATATATTATCAATTTTAAAAATATATATGCTCTTGAAATGAATAATTTTGCACTATTTCCAATAAAATAATTATAAAACTATAGTCCTCATCATAGCCATTCACCATAATTTCAATCTTTATTAATTTTTCAGTGATGTATAATCTTCAAAGAGTAAAACAAAGATATAGAAATAAAAGAAAATATGCTATTCAGGAAGGAGGTAAAAATCTTGAGGTAGTCTAAGAAATTAAGTCATAGCTAAAAGAATCATTACCACTTGTTGAAAGCATATTGAAATGTATGCAGTAAAAAAAGTTATAAGCGGGCTGAGCCCCGGTGGTGTAGTGGTTGTGCGCGGGACTGTGGCCCACTGGGACGGAGGGTCAATTCCAGCAGTGGGGCTGGGCCTCCTACTCCCACCACCGGAGAGCAGTGATGCCCCCCCACAAAAAAAAAAGTTAAAAGCACCCATCTAAAATAATTACTACTCTTGCTATGTATTTGTGGGAAGCCGAATGCTGTTCCCATCCCTCAGTGACGCCTTTATTGACCTTTTGTATTGTAACAGCTTGCGGACCTGTTGAGTTCACCTAATTAGCTTGTGGACTTGTTTGAGAACTGCTTCCCCCCATTTTTTCCCGCCGTTTCTTTGAAGGAATGTGTATGATTGGCTGCTTAACCCTACCCCTCATTTCCATAATTTGTACCTCCCCTTCTTGTTGCTAGCCTATATTAACTCTGCCTTTTGGCTCAATAAAGGAGACTTGATGAGAATCCCGTCTTGTCTCCATTTCTCGCGTCTCTTGCCCTCTCCATTCCCAGTCCCCCTTTCAGGAACCCACGATGACTGATCCGCAGGTCGGATCATGTATTCCCTAATTGGAAAAGAGTAAGGGTAGTTAGAATTCAGTATTTTAGAGTTAATTTATTCATTTCACCCCATCCCACCACAAACTGCACTCTCTTAAACTGCATTCCATGCCACTGAATTAATTCACTTCTTGAAAGATATAAAAATATCATAGACATTGGCAAGTATATATATAGAAATAAATTATGAATATTTTTATTTTGCTAACATTTTGCCTTCCCCTTGGAATTAGTGATGAATTTTAAATCAAGGAAAGAACTGTAAAGAGAAGTTTTCATTAAATATATGGTTGCATTTAGAAAACTATTTGTGGGAAACGTTTGGTAACTCAAATAATTGGAAAAGGGAATTAGAATCCAGAGTACAGATACATTTTTAAAAATGTAGAATAAAAAGTTATGCTTTCTTATGGTTTTATTTTCAGGAGCAATATTTTATTAAATTAAACTCTGGTAAGCATTTAGAAACTCATTTTAATAAACCTACTGTCATCGATAGTATCAATCCATCTATCCATTTAAGCTTAAAATATATGAAATGAATTCATAAGACTGAAAAACAGATACTCAAAAACCTGGAAGATAATCAGGGCAGAGAGAAGAGAAGCTCAGATGAAAATCTGGGAACTTTCAATTATTTAGAAATAAGAATCCAATAATGTCAAAAGATTTGAGTCAATTTTAAAATAGAGCAAGAGGAAAGGAATTCAATATAAAATATAGAGAAGAATGTCTGATAGGATGATACAAACAAGGGAGTTTTAATCATAAAGCAATGAGTTAATTGAATGGGTAGACAAAAAGCTCAATTCAAATTGGAACTAGGTTGTATCTTGGGCAAAATGAAGAATCATGTTACCCACTACACACACACACACACACACACACACACACACAATTATCAGCTGCAAGTTTATATCTCCCTTTCTGCTGCATAAGATCCTTTATTAGGCAAATCAAGTGATTCAATGTGCACAGTAAAACAGTGACTGAATTCCTAATAAAACTTACACGTACAAATAGAAAATTTCACAAAATATGCTGGAATTATTAATAAGCATTTAATTGGTTGATGTGTGCTAGATATTATCTATAGGAATAGATAACATTCTTGAATTTTACTCATGATATCTCTCTCTCTCTCTCTATATATATATATATATATATCTAAGGTAGCATTTTTTATGAAGAATGAACAACATCTCAAGGGTGATGGAGTTTCTTCTGACGGGTTTCACGGGAACCTGGAGTCTTCAGTTTCTACAGGCTGAGATTTTCATTGTAATTTACCTAGCAGCCCTGATTGGAAATGGACTCATTATCACCACAACTTCTTTGGACCCAGGTCTGCACACACCCATGTACTTCTTCTTAAGGAATCTCTCCCTTTTTGGCCTCTGCCTCATTTCTGCTGTGATACCCAAAAGTATTGTCAACTCTTTGACCCACAGCAACTACGTCTCCTTCCTGGGCTGTGCTGTTCAGGTCTTTTTGGTGACAGTTTCAGCAGCCACCGAGCTCTTCCTCCTCACTGTTATGTCCATTGACCGCTATGCTGCCATCTGCTATCCACTGCACTATGAAGTCATCATGAACAGGGACACCTGTGTGCAGATGGCATCTCTCTCAATGCTCAGTGGCTGTATGATGTCTATTATACACACAACAGGTACCTTTTCAGTATCTTTCTGTGAATTCAATGAAATTCAACAATTCTTCTGTGATATTCCCCAGTTGTTAGCTATCTCTTGCTCAGAGCACATAACTGCAGAGATTGTGTTAATTTTCATTAATGTAGTACTGGATTTTTGCTGCTTTATTTGCATCATTATCTCCTATATCTACATCTTCTCCACTATCAAGAAGATTCCATCCACAGAGGGAAAGTCAAAAGCCTACTCCACTTGCATTCCACACCTGGCAGTGGTTGTGCTGTTCATCTCAACTGCTTTGGGTGCTTATATGAAACCTATTTTGGAGTCTGCCTCCTTCACTGATCTCATTCTATCTGCATTTTATGTTATGTTGCCCCCCTTCCCTTAATCCAATCATATATGGTCTGAGAAATAAGGCGATGAAAGCAGGCTTAAAGAAGTTGATTACTACAAAACTCTCGACACAGGAGACTCTTATTTTTTTTTCCAATATAGAAGTATCTGTCCTCTTACTAACATTCTTACAGTCATAAGAAACTGGTGTGTTGAAACTCTGGGGTTACTAAGAGCCATGGTGCTGAACCTTTGTTTGCCAAACTGAAATAAAATGTGCTATTGATTAATGAAATAAGTTCAGTCAAAGAGTCTTGTTGGCACAGGGCATTATACATTGTCCACTAATCCTAAAGTCAATAGTTCTACTCCATGGGAGAAAGATTAGACTGCTTCTGTAAACAGTTGCTCTCTTGAAAATAATGCTAAGAAGCTATTCTGATCTCTCTTATAAGCCACTATGGATCAGAATTGAATAAATGGCTGTGAGCAGATGATGGGACCTAGCATATTGCAGCTACTACGTGTTGCTGTGTAAAAGTGTGCACGTGTGCTTGTCCTGTGAATTCTATTACACTTATTTGTTGTCTGTTTATTGAATGTGATGGCACAGTCTGGTTTAGGCTACTTTACTACTTGGAGTAAATTCCAATGTAATGTCTCTATCACAGAATAGAACTTCTTCTTAGAGTTTCTCAGATTGTAAATCTTTATGGAAATACAAACTCTCCTCTCTCATTTTATGAGTGGTTGATGAGTTTGAATTAAGGACCTTGCCACACTTTAACTGTGCTACCAGACTTCCTTTACTACAAGGTAATAAAAGTCTCCCCTTAATAGAACTGTACTTTTCCCTGAGACCAACTCACTAAGATATTTTGTTTTGTGATACTATGAGCAAAAACATTCTGAGATTGGGGAAAGGGGTGGAAGAAATTAGTGTTGATGGAAAAAAAAGAAAGAAAAGGAAAGAAAGAAAGCCACCTTGTATTATAGAGAGAGGATCTCCTGAACTTCAGAAATGAAGCATGGGCATTCTTGCTCCGTAGCCTTAACATTCCCTGTAATAAATCTTCCCTGAGGATATTTAATTATCTTGTATATTATCTATTTTTTCAATCCACAAACCTGTGTTAACAGACAATGATACATTTAATTTTATAGGAGCAATCCATTCAAGAATAAAAGAAGAGACACCACTTTATGAAATAATTACTCATCTAGAGATATGTACCTTTCTTGTATCACAACTCTATTAATTTCTATACTCATGGAATTATATCTTGTCAACACTTTGTCTCGTCCTATATTAAATATAGGGATGCATGTAGGATGCTAAGTAGGAATACAAAAAGATTGACAAGACCTGGTGTGCAGCCAAATCCCGCAACCTTGGTGATGGAGTGGGTTACATGCTGGGGTGCTAGCCACCGTGTCTGCAATTGAGCAGTCACCAGCTGTTAGATGAGTAATGATATATAGCTTTCAAAGCCCACAGGGGCAGTTCTTTGCAGTCATAGAGGGTCAGAATGAGTCAGAATTGACTCAATGTCAACGAGCTTGAGTTTGACTTAGCCAAGTATTTCTAACTGGCTTCAACTTCATCACTAAGTTTAAGTAAGCGAGGAACTTTATTTCAATGTCAACGGTGACAATGAGCATTATGAAGTAAGTGGTACTTGCTCCACACTTTTTAATTATTTAGTATAGCAATTTCAGTAGTGTAAATAAGATATGCCTTTCAAATTTACAATGAATATAACAATAGTAACTTTCTAATACTTTTTCATTCAACTTTGAAATGTCTTATAAGCAAAAAATACTGAAAAAGTAGTATTTATCTGACAGACACATTCATATATCACCAGGAATAAGCAATTATTAAAGTGACATTTATTATAAAAATGTACAAAATCTTCTGAAACACAAATTTAGTGCACAGAATATTGTTTTCACCATAAATAAGAGAATTTAGCTAGTGAGCAGTGATCAAAGCAAAAATACTTCTTTGTCTAGCTCATAAATTGATACTTTTGGATATACTTGGTGAGTAGCATTTTGCTATATTTTGTATTTCATTTACTGAAGTACACGTACGCTACCCATTTGCCATTTGCTACATAGAGCATTTAGAGACTGACCATGAATGGAATTTAAATGTTTATACTCTTCTCTGCAATTTTCATTGAAATTGTTCAATTTTTCCTCTTAAACATAATGTTTAATGTGTAATATGAAAGCATATAACGATTATGATCCTACTACCAATGAAACTACTGAGATATAGTAAAAGTTAAAAAACCTTTCTGATTACAAATGAATTAAAACAAATCTTAACTAATTATTTAGGCAATATTTATTGCCAACGCGCTTTTCCATTGTGACTAAATGATGTTTTAATGTTCATGACTTTTTTACATAGCAAGTTAATAAAATACTAAAGCATATTTCAATGTTGTCACTATTTAAGTATATATAATTGCAGTTATCTATTATGTTTCTAATTTTTATTATTTTGAATAATCAAATTATTTGAAACTGTTGCTTCTAGATGGAGACCCTTGGTAGCATAAATATTTAAGCACTTGACAATCAACCAAAGTTTGGTGCTGTAAAGGACAGTAAGACACACCTGAGAAGAAATCTATAGAGATATACTTTTGAGTATTTCCTCCTTGAAATTCTATTGTTGTATACATGGAGTCATCTTGAATTAGCATCCACAAGATGTGGCTTGTGGGGTCTATTTTTATAATGACTAAGGAATTTCTAGTTAACTGAATATTAAACTAACGTCTAGATAAAACTATTAATGATGGTGGATGTCTTTGAATTTTTCAAATCATAGGAACAAAATGAAACACTATCTTGTCTTATACCATCCTCACAATCATTGCTATGGTTGAACTCATTGTTGTAGGAACTGAACTTTAAGACCTGCAAATACCTATGTAAGTCTGATACCTGCATGGTTCATCAGTCCATTGGGGTAATTGTTTCCATGTATCTCATAATTTTTTCCCTCTACTTTTCTGAGGATAGGGAAGAGATCAACAGTGACACTTAAGGTGTTTGCACAAGAATGTTTAAGAGTCTAGTGGCTTCTCCAAAAATTAGTGTGTAGAATATTCACTCTGTAAGCTACTTATGTCAACTGAAGTCAGTGTCCCTCAAACTGTGGTCTTGATCGCCCAGATCTGTTAACTTACTTTCTCATGATATTTGCTTATGTCTAAGTCTTCGTAGCATTATACCCAGTATACTTTTGCACATACATGGATCTATTTGCATCAAAAGTAAATACACATATACAAATATCCTCTTTTAAACAGCAATGAATATATGTGTGTGCATAAATGTCCCCTCTATTTTTCCAACCTATTCAGGCTGTTGCACTATTGAGTATAAAACAATATTACCTTTGTTTTATATTCTTTTTTTCAATGATTTAATTGGGGGATTGCATAACTCTTATCACAATCAATATATCCATCCATTGTGTTAAACACATTTGTATATGTGTGGCCAGTGTTAATCTGGGTAGACTAGAGAAACAATTCTATGGACACTCATGTGTATAAGGAAGAGGTTTGTATACAAGTGCAAATGAACATTGAGAAAGCATCCCAACCAAGTTCAGTCTAAGATAATAAGTCCTCTACCAGCCCAATTGTCTAATTCCAATCTATAAAGCCCTCTTCAAATTTTCTAAACACATACAGGATGATCACAAGCCAGTGGGTAGAAAGTCATTGGATACAGTGCCTTTGTAAGTATCTCAGAACTGACAGGGACTCTACATGGATAATCCAGGTCCAGGATTCTGGAAGTATCAGGGTATATCCAGGTACCTTCTCCACAGGGATGTTTCAGAGGGAATGAGCAAAGAAAGAAAGATGTCTTCTATCTCCAAGAAGAAAATTCAGAATTTCCAGAATTCTCAGGAGAAGGCCATGCCCACTGTGTTAGTCCAGGTAGACTAGAGAAACAAATTCATAGACATGCATATGGATATAAGGATGAGGTCTATATACAAGAGGAATGGATCGTTGAGAAAGCATCTCAACCCAGTCTAGTTCAAAGTCATAAGTCCAATATTAGCCCAAATATCCAATACCCGTCTATAAAGTCTCCTTCTGACTTATGAAGTCACAGGTCAGTGGGTGCAGAATCCCAGTGCTGCAGGTGTCTCCATATGGCTCCTCACTTCCAGGGCTCAGGGTCCATCAACAGCATCCAGTGGTGGTAGAAGCAACTCATCTCTTTCAGGGGTCTCCGCATGGCTTCTCCAGCTTCAGAGGTCTGGTTCCATCAGGGTAAGGCCACGTAGCTTCTCCTCTGACCCCTCCAGTTCCTGGGACGCTGCCATCTTGTCTTGTCCATAGTTTGTTGTCTCTGAGACTGACTTCCAACAACTGAGGAGATGGCCTCTCATCTCCATGAGGGAAATATCACAAGATTTCCCAGAAGTCTCAGGAGAAAGCCACGCCCACACAGTGATCATCCTGTATTTGACGTCATTGCAGGTGTTTCCAGATGGTATCTGTACCAGTCAACATCCTCTGGTCTAGTCAGATTTGTAATTTAGAATTGGGATCATGATAGTGTGTGTGTGTGTGTGTGTGTGTGTGTAAACATTAATGAGCTAGAGGAAAGTTGAATGTTTCATCAGTGCTATACTACACGTTGACTGTTTATTTCCTTCTAGTGGCCCTTCTGATAGGGAATGGAGGCCCAGTTGCCTAGAGATGGGCTTTGTATCTCCACTTCAAACTTGACCCCACTCACAATGATATGATTTTTATTTTGTTCTTTGATCTCTGACACCTGATCCTATTGACAGAGATTGTTGTGCTTCCTTCATGTATTCATTTTCATCCTATATTAAGATGCACATATTTTAAAATCAAAACAGGGATGTATCATTTATTCATAACATTTTTGATCCCTATTTCTGCCAAAAGAAACAAACTGAAAAAAACCACAATTTTTAACCTGACTGAGCGTAAGAGTAGAGGCCAACCTGTCCATCAGGCGGCAGACTGATGGTACTTTCTTCAGAGTGTGGCTGTTCATATAAGAGAGATTGAACAGAGGGGATTTCTCTTTAGTTCGTTGTGTCTTGCTGGGGTTGGGTCCTGCTTCTGCTGCATCATCTTCTGTGGATTGCTTGCAGATAAAAAGAACCGAGTGGACTACCAGAACTGAATTACTTTATCTGTTGTGATGTCACGTACCTTTGTTTTTATAAGAGTGCACTAACCTCCTGCTTTCTATTCCTGCTTCCTAATCATCAGCTTCCCTGGCTACGTGTGTCAGGAGAAGGGTGACTTCAAGAAGGCTGGATTTGCCTACTTCACAATCTGTGTAAGCCATTTTTAGATATAAAAACCTCACACACAAACCTCACGGTTTTTTCTCTCTGTAGAGAAGCCAGGTTAATCTACTCGTCTTCTGTAATCCTCTGGTTTCCTCAACTGAGTATCCATTTACTGTCCTCTCTTTAGTGGAATTATTAAATTAAATTTTGGACATTTTGATAAAATTTAAGGAAGTGTTTTTTTGTTTGTACCTCAGAATTATAATATTTAACAGGAAAATAAAACAAAGCAAAAAACAACAAAAAATTTCAAGTCTTACCCATGACTACATTTATTCAAATACCTAGAATCTTTTGATACAGAAACATAATTTGGTCTCTGCATTTAGTTTTCTGTGTAACACATACACAGTTATGTGTGTTTGCAGTTCCTGTATTTACCAGTTTACATTCTCCATTCCAGCCGTATTTCTAAGGTAGAATTGGGATCCTGACTGTGGGAGGTGGGTAGGTTGATGAGGAATAATCTACGAACTAGAGATGCTCACTTTCCTGACATGTTCACTGAAGACAAAGCTGGTGCATAAGCGAATGAGGCAATGAAATATGTTGGTGCCTGGCTATCAAATGATATAAGAGTGCCTGCATTTTAAAGGCTTGGAGATAAACAAGTGGCCATCTAGCTGTGAAGTAACAAAGTCACCAGCCTATATGATCAGGAGGTGTCAACGGAATCAGGTATGAAGCATCAAAGAACAAACAAATCATATCATTGTGAATGAGGGGGTGCTCAGAGTGGGAAACAAAAGTTAATCTATAGACACCTGGACAACTCCTTACAGAGGATCTCAGGGAAGAGACAAGCCAGTCGAAGTCCAAGAGTGGAGGGAAGGTGAGGGAGAAAGGGCAAAGAGATTACAGATATCTACATATAACCTCCTCCCTGGGGTCAGACAGTAGGGAAGTGGGTGAAGGGAGACGTTGGATGGTGTAAAAAAGATATGACAAAATAATAATTTATAAATTTTCAATGGTTAAGGGTGGAGGATAGAGCATGGAGGGAGGGGAAAAAAGAGGATTCGGTCTCAGGAGTTCAAATAGAAAGCAAATGCTTTAAGAATGATGAAGGAAACAAATGTACAAAAGGGCTTGTACAATGGATGTATGTGTGGATTGTGATAAGAGTGGTACTAGCCTCCAATGAAATAATTTAATTTTAAAAAGATATATTATGAATATAAAAAATTCTTACTTGTGTTTTAATGACTATGCTGACACTTCAACTCTGTGGATCAGTCTGGAGAACAAGAATCCCAGAACACTACACAGCACCCATATGGAACATGGATATGCCTTGAGAGGGAGCTGTGCAAACAGAACAAGGTCACAGTGCATGGTTGAAACTAAGGAAAGGTGTACTTCAGGGTCACATCTTCTCAGTAAACTTCCTCAACATATCTGCTGACAAAATGCTCAAACTAGGTGGATTATATGAAGAACAGTGTGACATCAGGATTGGAGGAAGGATTATTAGCAATCTGCAATATGCAGATGACACAAACTTGCTGTCTGAAAGTGAGAAGAACTTGAGGCACTTGCTGGTGCATATAAGGGTTGCAGTATTTATTATGGATTGTGACTCAATGTGATGAAGACCCAAATCCTCACAACTGTACCAGTGGTTTACATCATGTTAAATGGAGAAAATAGGAAAGCTTTTCATATCATTTTACTTGAGTCAACAAACTGGATTGAAGAGAGTCAAGAAATCAAAGGGCATATGGCATTGCGTAACTTTGCTGAAGAAGACCTTTTAAATGGGAAAGGGCAATGATATCACATTGAAATGAGGGTGTACCTGTATGAGTTTAAATTCTTAGCCCCAAGTTGAGAGATGGTGATAGGTAACATAAATGCCCTAAGACATTTGAAGCATACAAACATAGATAAGTCTCCAAAAAATATTTTTGACCACTAACCAGGAATGTAAACTGGCTTTCCCTCAGGAGGATGAATAGAAAAATAGGTTACCATCACCCACAGTATCACCCACTTAAAAGCCCAGTGAGTGGCAGTATCCCTTATGGTTTTTCCTGGATGTGACTTTGATGGAGACTGCAATACAAGAGTTCCATATTCATGAATCATACTCTTGGTCAGAAGTCACTGGACCAATCTTGTAAGCTCTTCTGTATACCATAATGTATATGTTCGAATTATGAATATTTTGCTTCTTTGTAACTCCCTGTAACTGTGATGTTATGGCCATCAACTCCATAATAGTTCCTTTGGGCTTCCTAAGTGCTAGTTAATGTTCCAATTCCCTGTGAAGTCTTGGTGCAATTATGACTACATGTTAATAGCATCTCTTGTCCAGGTGATTTATCTTACTCTTTTATTTGTCTTGTTTAAGATTAGATAAATAGGCTGAGTCCTGGTGGCATAGTGGTTGTGTGCAGCCCTCAGGGTTGATGGTTCAAACCCAGCAGTAGCTCTCCAGGAGCAAGACTGGGTTTCCTACTCCCACCAGGACAGTGATGCCACAAAAAAAAACTTAATAAATGTTCTCAATATAATTTGAGATTTAGGAGGTCTTTTGTGCCCTAAGACACATGACCCAATGCATTGTATTCTCAAGGTTCTCATATGCATGTAAAAACTAGATAACCAATAAAGAATATTGAAGATGAATTGATTCCTTTGAATTATGATTCTGGTAAAAATATTGAAAATATCATGGGATTCCAAAAGAATAGTGCAGAAAGGATAATCTTTAGAAGCCAAGATAGTAATGATTTGTCTAGCAGTCTTTGTACATGCTATTGTGAAGCACTAGTCTTCAAAAAGGACATGAGTCTTGGTCAAATAGAGAGTCAGTGAAAAAGAAGACTCTCGGCATGCTGAATAGACACAGTCTGGGCAGCAATGGGCTTACATAAAATAGCAAATGTGAGCACAGCACCGGCAGGACTTTGCATTTGAAGTTATCATTTGAAGCCCAAGTGACAGCATCCAACTTAAACAACACCAGGATATATTGTTAGCTATATATCTAATCTTTTAAAAATCACTTTATTGGGGGCTGGTAAAACTTTTATCACAGTTCATACACACATCATACTTTTAATCTTTTCAGGAATTTTATCACCCACACTGGTTGAACCATTTTTCAGTACCACCATAGAACAATAAATATATTCTATCTCCCTACAAAGTTTTGCTTTTCAATTTTGTTAGTGATCTTTAATTGACACATCATACAATTCAATAGTTCAATAATATTAAGATGGGCAATCATCTTCAAAATCAACTTTGGAATATTTTATTTTTTCTTGTAACCATTAGTGCTGATTTCCAATTGACCCTACCCTCTCTCTTTTTTGCCCCAGCTTTGCATATATTTCTTATTTTCTGTTACTGATATTGCATATATAATAATTATTCAAGAAAAATGTAGCAATATCTTATAGCATGCACAATTTCCTTTTCTCTAATATCCAATACTCAAAAGTATATTTTCTGTGAATATGCTTTTCATTTGGAAATATTCTTTGTTGAAGTGCATGGTAATTTATCTATAGTATCTTCTGTTTTCTATATGATTATACTTATATTTGATAGTGTATAATTAAAAATATGTCCCAAAATTTTCACATATTTTTTATAGTATTATGATTTAATTTTAATTCTTTTGAATTAGTTTTGTGCACAGTGTGAAGTATGACTGGTGCTTTATTTTTCGTGCTGAATTTTAATTTTTCCAGCAAAATTTGTTTTAGGGGGCTAATTCTCCACTGATTAAATAAAACACCTTTGTTAAAGATAATGGAAAATAAAGATGAAGGGTAGTAGAAGAAAGAGAAGGAGGGAATAGAAGAAAAGAAGAAGATGAAGAGGAGGAGGAGGAAGAAGAAGAAGCAGCAGCAGCAGAAGAAGGAAACACATATTCATTGTGCCTAAATGTTACATATATTTAGTGTTGCAGGGGAATGTCAGGTTCCACAGATAGCTCTAGGATATAATCCATTGTGTACATGCAAATTCCATCTGTGATTTACAAGAAGTCAAAGGTACACTCTGCACACACACACACACACACACACAAAGAGTTGAACTAAAGGTTTATTTAAACATAGTGTAGTGGATACCTAATTTCAACAACATACATTTCCTGCATCTCATCCTAGCGAATACTACGTCATTATTTTAATTGTGAGCAGAGTCGAGGGTGATATATAGAGCATATGTTTGATATTTCAAACTTTATGCTTGATAGGAGAAAACTGGTTCTGTTTTTGAACTAGTAGGTCAAATATACACTATATATATATATATATACATATGCTGTATGTGTGCATTTTTATCTCACATCTAATCATAACCCTTAGTCTAGGAACAGATAGTCCATGTGAGTGGCTGGACCTGCTCAGTTCTTGCGCTCATGAAGTTATCATTGAGATACAGAAGCTATAGCAAAGTGTGGACCACCAGCCTATGGAGGCCCATGTATCAGAAAGAACAGCATGTGGAGTCTAAAAGACCTGTCTTAATGTAAGCAGTCCATGCAAAGATGTCAATGCAGGAAAATCACAGGACAGTGGGTAGAAAATCTTGTTCATCCGCTAGTGATGGAAGCTTCTCAGTGCTTGTGTGTGTCATCATATGGCTCTTCCAATGCCAGTGTTCTAGCTCCATCTGTGTAGCTCCGTGGGTCTTGTCAGTAGGAAGATGAAGCAAAGAGGGTGGATCTGACCTCCAGTGAGCTATTTATGCATGGAGCATGTCAACATGAGATCATCAATCTGCAACCTGATTGACTGGATATACTCTATCCCTTCAATATTTGTAGTTTCCTGTTGACACCAGATTATATAACAGCCACACAGTCTAAAGGAGGAATTTCTGTGGTGTGTGGTCCCTGAGTATCCCTTCTCTCTACCATCTGATAAACCCAACACTGTTATTTTGTGTGATTGCAGAAGTCAAGCTGAGTGTACAGGTGCTATTTCAGGTGACCCACTAGCAATCTAAACATAATCTTTTCCCTGGCATGTGTCTCAGGGTACACAAGAGTTCCTCTATCAAATATAATTTAAAGAGATCATTTCATAGGTCCTAAAGGAGACAAAGACAACACGAAGACATAGACACATTATTGGTCACCAACTCAAGAGTGAGATGATATCCAAGGTTCACAATTAGGATTAAAGGTAAATAGGGTATAAGGGTGGTAAGGTAACTGTCACAAAGGCATGGCATGATTGGTGGCAGACAAATACATCGCAGTTACATATTAAAATACAGAAGCAGAAATGGAACCATGCTTGGGACACACACATTGTTATATAGAAGAACTTACAAGATTGGCGCAGGGCTTTCCAATCAAGCAGTCAGAGTCTAACTGATAGATCTTGACTCAGGACCATTCGAACCCCTGTGCCATACCCAGTACAGTGATCTCCATTAAGCACACACCGAAACAAGCCCCTAAGAGAGAGACTGCCCCTCCTGGTGGGAGATATCCTCCCCAAAGCATTCTGTCTGAATGAAAGATTCCTCACGCCCTTGATTAATGATCAGAAAGCACTTAATGGAGGTTTAATCTATGGAGGACCTTACAAATGGACTTTAGCTTGTCACTGTCATCCATAAACTTTTCGCACTCCAGAGTGCTCAGAATTTAAGTTCTAATGTTTAGTAGAGGAATTAGTGAATCAGTACAGTGAATCAGCATCAGCGTGTTATTTACAGATAGCACTGTATTTGATAAAGAATAGAAGCTTTCCCATTTATATCAGTAATAAGAAAGAATTATTGCATTCACAATTGAATAGATAGCAGTTGATTACCATATAATACAGAAATAATAATCTTCATTATATTTCTGGAAATTCATATTTCAGAAATTAGAACTTACACACAAAAATATGCAAATGAATGCTTGCACTATTTCTAAACTACAAATAATTCAATGTGCAATTAATTGAACATACCCAAGAATACGTACTCAAGGCCAAAAATAAACTACTGATAAATCCAATGTCTTGGATCTAAATCCTGAGAGCTTGGTAGAGTAAAAAATATATCCCAGATGGTCGTTGGCGGTATAATTCTACTTCTGAAACATCATTTGAGTGGCAAAGACAAAGAAATGGAAAGTAAACAAGGAGTTGTCAGCAGTGAGTCAACCTAACTGTCTGAACGGAGGCATGTAGGATGTGGAAGACCAGATGAGAGAGATGAAAATGTTAAGGTGGTCCAGTTCTTCATTTATGCTAAAAAAATTATATAAATCAATACATACAGATATACATTGTACTTGTATCTCTTTTCTTGTTTGGATAACATACTATACTACATAAAAGTTGGAAGTGGAGGATGTAAATTAAAATAAATGTATCAAAATAGTTATCCTAAGTCACAAAGTTCCAAAAGCTGTAGCAATTACAGACTAATTCTATGCTTTTTTGCATTGAAACTACAGTGGTTTAATTTCCATAGAATATTAGATAAAGCCACTTTGATTTCCTTGTTCCGTAGGCTATATATGATGGGGTTCAAGGATGGTGGTGCCACACAGTAGAAGACAGACACCACAAAGTCAAGGAGATCGGGGTGATCAGGCACTGATTTGAAATAAGCCATAACACCTGTCATAAAAAAGGTGGCCACAACTATTAGATGGGGCACACAAGTGGAGAAGGCTTTTGATCGGCCTTGCAATGATGGCATTTTCAACACTATATTGATGATATAAATATAGGAACAACTAATGCAAACTACACAGAAAATTGCATATAGGACTCCGATTGCTTCACTGACATAAATGATGATGTGTGTCTTAGAACATGAAATTTTCAATAAAGATGGCACATCACAGAAAAAGTGTGGAAGCTTCCTGGATCCACAGAAAGATAAAGAGAAAGTCCCAGCTGAATAAAGGACCCCAAAGATGCTGCCAGCAAACCAGGAGGCTGCTGCCATCTGCACACAGAAGCTCTTGTTCATGATGACCTCATAATGCAGAGGGTGGCAGATGGCCACATAGCGGTCATAGGACATTGCTGAGAGGATAAAAAGTTCAGATCCAGCAAAGTGAATCACCAGCAATACCTGTAACACACAGCCCGGCAATGAAATGGTGCTCCTACGTGATAAAGAGTTCACAATAAACTTTGGGACTGTGACTGAAATGAGACAAGCATCCAGGAAAGATAAATTCTTGAGGAAGAAGTACATAGGAGTCTGAAGACATTGCTCCAGGGTGACAACAATGATAATGAGAAGATTTCCTGCGAGAGTCTCCAAGAAAATCAGCAAAAATAGAAAAGCATGTAGAATCTGAAGCTCCCTGGAGTTGGAAAACTCCATGAGGAAAAATTCTGTCGCTACTGTGTGGTTCATCATGTCTTTTATTCTATTTCACCGACTATGGGATGAAGGAAGATAAGAACATGCAGTAAACCCATGATACAGTGTCATACATTCTAATATTTTCTTTCTATAAGAATACATATCTCCTATATATTTATCTTTATATTAAAACATTCAAATTTTCAGTTAGTTAAGTTTTATACATTTTATAAATGCAGCATAGATGAATCCTAAAATCATTTTGTGCCCCTGAGTGATGCAGATGCTATTCTGTAAACTCCTTTTCTAAATGCTGGTGGCTCAAATCACTCCATAGAAGAAAAGTCTGTTGGTTTGCTGATGTAAAGATTATAGGTAAAAATGAAAAGTCCCAGAAAATCTATGGAGCAATTGTACTCTGTGACACATAGGGTAGCTATATTCAGAATTTGCTCATTGATAATAATATTCTTGTTTTGTTTGAAATACATTTTAGATTTTTATGATCCTCTTAAAGTGTTATTTACATGGAGTCTCTAGGTAGCACAAAAGTTTAAACTATTCACATGTCCTGGAAAGACTGGTTCTTAAGCGGGAAGATCTTCTGCTTCCAAAGGTCAGGCTTGAAATCTTGTGGATTAAAGGGATTGAATTTATATTCATGGTGCTCGCGTTAGTCAGGGAGGACAAGAATTCTCTAATTGACATTCCTCGTACATGTTAGAAGAGCTGTGGTCGGTCAGCAGTGAAGCAGTCTACACCTCAATGGAAAGTTGACTGTTCACAGGAACCAATCCCTCCATGGGGGAGAAAGGTACCAGTCTAATTTCATAAAGACCCACACTCTTAGAGATCTTATGGGGCAGTTGTGTGACCCCTCTAGGTTTGCTGTTAGTAAAAATTGACTCCATAACAACAAGTTTAATGGGAATTAAAATATGATATGTTATATGTCAGATGAGCAGATTAAAGAGTACATGTAAGAAGTATTGATTTATGTAGTTGTGAATAGAATCTATATCTTTATAAAATTAATCAAATCTGTGTCCTGACTCAATATTTGTCCTCATAAAATGATCACTGAAGATTTGGTTGCTATAGCAAATTGGGGTAAGTCAGACTAAGTTGCATCCAGTCTCTTAAATGTTTGTCTTGAAAGATCAGCCATTTCAGTGAGCTGTCAGGTAAATTCACACTGAAGTAGCCCAGCAGCCCTAGTAAGCCAAGTATTGTAAGTAGTAAAATCCAATATCAGAAAGGGAAATTGTAGTGGAGCTAAAGCTCTGAGCACCTGCCATACAGAAGACTATGGGTAACAATGAAAGTTCAACATTCATTTGTAGAGGCCCCACATAGTTTAAGTTCCATTGAATTCTTTGAAACCAATGGCCAGAGGAGTGAATGGTCTTGCCCTCAGACAAGGTGCATCGAAAAGTGGATAGCTGCAGATATAACTAGGTTAAAGTTTAACCTACTAACATTTGTGCTCCCTATTGACACATTTTTAATTGTTCTAGTTTCATTATCTTCTGTTTTCTCTAGGATAGGTTTTATTCGGATGGTGTCATTTAGTTTTTAAATTTTTTTCTTTATATTCTGACCTTTCTACTATGATTTTCTTAATATTGAACACAGAATAAGTAGATCTATAAGAGAGTAACTAGATGTACAGTTTATTATGCTTAATGCAAATGATAGTGGGA
Source organism: Nesogale talazaci (assembly GCA_004026705.1). Lineage (NCBI taxonomy): Eukaryota > Metazoa > Chordata > Mammalia > Afrosoricida > Tenrecidae > Nesogale > Nesogale talazaci. Next base: position 54,864 of record PVJH01004842.1, on the reverse strand, counting down.
TCAAGGAGGAGCTCGATCCTCAGTGGTACAAGGATATAGAAAATGTCTTAAAATTGAGTGTGGTGATGATTTAAATATATTCAACTCAAATACCTCCAGGTCATTGAATTATATGGCACATGAATAAAACTGTCAAAATTAGTCATAAATCATTCACTCACTTTCCAATGTAGATATTTAAGCAAATGCCACTTGAGATGTCTCTCCCCGTCACTGCCATCCAGTTGATGCTGCTCACAGGGATCCTCTGAGACAGAGTTGAACTTCCCTTGTGCATTTCTGGGAAGAATTTGGGGAGAAAGTCTTCTCCTTCTGCCTTGGATGGCCTGGCAATTTGCAACTGCTGACCTTTTGATTAGCAACCCAACACTTCATCACTAGGTCACCAAGGGCTCCTGGAGGAAAAGGCATCACAAAATTTTAGGCAAAAGATCTTTCTTTACTAATCATAAATTTTGATGCCTAATTCTCACGATCACACAGACTGCTGTGCTTCTTCCATGTGGGCTTTGTTGCTTCTGAGTTAGATGACCGCTTGTTTATCATCAAACCTTTAAAGCCCAGACACTATATCTTTTGATAGCTGGGCACCGTCAGCTTTCTTCACCACATTTGCTTTGTGAGGGAAGGAGGAGGTGGAAGGAGGGGAAAATGAGAAGCTGATAGCAAGGGATCTAGTAGAAAATGTTTTGAAAATTATGATGGCAGCAAATGTACAAATATGCTCACCTAACAGGTGTTTGTATGGACTGTGATGAGAGTTGTGTGAGCACCTAATAAAATTTTTAAAAAATAATAATAACACGGAGTTAAAGGGTTTTTTAAAGCATTTGATATTGTGATTACATATATTACACCAAAGGAGATACATGAGCTTTTCATGTAAAATGGAGCAAAAAGTGAAACAGAAATTTTTGTATAACATAATAAAAATAGCAGTAATTGATGACAATTAGGAAAAGAATATAGGGTGTGGAGAAAACAATTGTTCTTTCCTAACTTAGTGACTAACACACTGCTCATACATACACTCATACATACATACACTGCTCATACATACATATGTGTACATACAGATACACACCCACATGTATACGCACACACCTAAACTGTGTGTCTTTAAGGGGACAGTGAATCACACTTGACTGCAAAATGATGTGAATAGAAGTGACAATAAGAAATAGAAGAAGAACAAAGGTGGGTGAAAATCGATCACTCAACGAGGAGGAGTAATACTGTGTAGAAGAAAATGTTGTGTATGTCATCTTGTTAATTATGACTCAGAGTAGCAATCATTCATAGGGTTTTCTGACCAGTCAGCAAACTGCAAGAATCTCTCCCATAGAAATGCTGGTCTACCACGCAAATTCAGCTAGACCAAGGGAAGTACAATGAAGTTGGAAGCATGGGGAATTCAGGATAGCTGATCCCTCAGGACTAGTTGTAGGAGTGGTGATATCAGGAGGGTTGAGGGATGGTGGAATAGAAAGGGGGAACCAATTTCAGGGATCTACATGTAGCCTCCTCTCTGGGGCACTGACAGCAGGGAAGTGAGTGAAGGGACACATTGGAAAATGTACGTATGAAATTAATAACACTTTTTAAATTACTAGCGGTTTATGGGGGAGGAGGGGGAAGGAAGGGAAATATAGGGAGCTGATACTAAGGACCTAGGTGGAGGGAGGATGTTTTGAGAGTGTTGATGGCAGTAAGTGTGCAAATGTGGCCTGCATGCAATTGATGTATGTATGGATCATGATGGGAGCTGTATGACCCCCAATAAAATGATTCATTAAAAAAAGGAGGGAGGGGGAAGGAGAAGCTTATACCAAGGGCTCAAGTGGAAAATATTTCGAAATGAATATGGTAATATATGTATAAACTTGCTTGATACAAATGATGTATTGAACGTTATAATACTTGTAAGAGCCCCTAATAAAATAATTGGGGAAAAAAAGAAATGCTGGTTGGATTGGAATCTCTGACATATCAGTTAATAGTGGGGGCTTAACTGTGTAAAACCAAGAATAATTGAGAAAGTATAGAAGGTAGGCAATAATTTATAGAAATAATAGATTTATAAATTGAGTAAAGAAATAAGTCACATTTTCAGCAATCTGAAACCTATTAGTAGACCTCATGCAGTTAGATACTTTCAAGGTATTAAGCCTTCTCAAGGATTTTAGACAAAAATTAACAATTGTTTTAGATTAAATCAGAGTGCCTTTCACAAATTTTCTGTGGAATACCATGTGAACATTGAGAATTTACTTTCATGCTTTAAAGCACAGACTTCATGAAGACAATTGATAAAATACCTCTTCCTCTAAGGAGTACTTCAAATTAAGATCTTTGATACGTGGTTTGTCTGAAGCAAGAGGAGAAAAAGAAAAAAAAGAAAAAAGAGAAGAGATTGAATAAGAAAAGTATCTGCATTTTTGACATGTGGTTCAAAAAATACAGCAAGGTAGGGATTCCTTGATGTGTTGCAAAGTACTGTTAAAATCGTTGTTTGATTGTCTCAAGATCTGCATGTGAATATGGTTGTACTGCACTCTGAATCATACACTCAGCTGATGGACCACTTTGGAATTCTCCTCTGGAAAATTAGACCTTTATGAGTTTTTGATTTTTCTAAGTGATCTTCATCTTGAATATCGTGCCTTGAATCTGAATTTGTGTGATACAGACACAGTTATTTTTTTCTCTAATGTCTTTTCCAGTGACCTACTTATGACACAAATACCAATGCCTGCAAACAATATACACCTAACATAAATGAAAGGTGATTGGAGTCTGTAAAAGACCAAATGTTCCTCATAACCTCTCCAGCAAACACAGCAGTCAGTATTATTTTAAATTTAGATATTTTCTCTGGCTCTCCTGGCCTGTTTTCTTTTTCCTTATAAGAGACTAGCTTCTATGTCTAAAATGTGTTTATACTTTAGTTATCCACATTCAGAATATGTGCCAGTCTATCTTCTGAATGCTTCAAGTAGTTCATGTTAAGACAATCCATACCCAATGGTTCTTTCAGTGATCATATTTCTCAAGCTCGTTGTCTCAGAGGCATTTCAACTCACAGAGACTCTGACAGAGGAAACTGCCCCGTGCATTTCCCAGGCTCACCTGTTTGTCTTTTAAGGGAGGGAAAGCGCCCTCTTTCTCCTCGAGAGGAGCGGAGCTTTCTAACTGCTGCCTGTGCGGAGCAGCCCCAGGAGCAACCCCTGTGCCACTAGGCGTGTCGTGTCATTTACAACAAGGCCGATTTATAGATTGGCTTGTTTGATTGCTTGTTGAATTATTTTATGCTTAAATAAAGACTTCAGTCCACTCAATTTTACTTGGTCTCCATTTTTACCACTCAGACCAATCAATACTTAGATCTGAGAGGGATGGAATCTGGAGTTTTTTTCTTTTCCCAGTAGCATTTTTAATTTCATTATTCCATTATATATGTATGTATGCATGTATATATGTATCCTGTTAAGATTTCCTTTTTTAAAAATAAATCATTTTATTGCAGGCTCATACAACTTCCATCAAGATTAATATATACATAAATTGCATGCATACAACATTTGCACACCTGTTGACATCATCACCCCTGAAACACTCTCCCTCCACTTAGGCCCCCAGTAGCCATAGCCCCATAGTTCCCCTTCTTCCGCTTCTCTTCTCCCTCCCCAATGAATCCTTAATAATTTACAAAATGCGATTACTTTCTCACATCTTACTCTGTCCAATGTGCCCCTTCACCCATTTCCCCGCTGTCTGTACTTCAGGGACGACATATGTCGGTCCCTGCAATTGGTTCCCCCCTTATGCTACATTCTCCTGACACGCTCCCAGTGTCACTACACCCAGCTTTGGTGGAAGAGCTCATCTGTCCTGAATTCCTCATGTGTCTGGCTCCATTTTTTACCCTCCCAGTCCGCCACTCCTCTCTCACTGTCCCCTGACCCATATCTGGACTCCTCCAAGTCATTCAAGCCTTATCTAGTAATGCATGAACCACAATTATGCTTTTTTGGTTTTTTTTCCTTAAAACAGTGGTGATATAAAATATTTATCTTTATAAGACTGACTGATTTTATGAAGTGTAATGTTCTCTAGTTTTAGCCATGTCCACCATGTTTAAGGGGGTTATACTGATTTTTATTGTTGTATAACATTTCATAGTATGAAAGGAATATAACAAGACTGATTTAGTAACTTTAAGAATTCTGTCCTTCCTATAAAAGCTGAATTTTATATATGTCTTATCTGTTTGTACTTGGCATCAGCTATAAAGTTATAATTCCCTACATAGGATGATTGCCTATAAAATGTACATTTTGTTTAAACTAATAATGATTTACTAAAATGTTAGATGAGCCCTTTTGTTATCAATGTAATTTATATGTAACACTATGCCCATGTTAAAACACAGTGAGTGTACCATGCATTGTTTTGACTATTGAAAGTGGCTAAAGAATTTCCCCAGGTTACTTGATCAGACACAAGACCACAGTAAATATTATGCAGGCAGAGACTGTGATTCTAAATAGAGTAATTTGTAATTTTATTCTGAAAATCTAGGTATATTCAATGTTACCAGTAATTAAAGTGAATGAGTTGAAATGATTTTGATTGTCATACAAGTTAGCTGTTTGCCTGGAAACAAACTCTTCAAGTGTTTCTTGTTTAGATGCAATCTTTGTAGCCAATCTTTGTATCAATTGTTCCATCTCTTTCCCCCCACTTCTAGAAGCACTATTTCCAATGGATTTAACTCTCATGTTCAGACTCACCTATGGGATTAGAAATTTTAGTGTTCTGCTCCTTCCTGGTGCTCTCTGTTCATAGTTCTACTATTAAGAACATGAGGGAGACCGTCACGGAAACTCATCATGTCCGAAGACTTACTTCTCTTGCAATTTTATGCCAACTGAAATCATTTTATATTAGCTTCTCAGTGTCACTTGGGAAAGTAGTGGACTGAGAGAGCAACAAGATTCTCCAGGGAAATAAGAATGAATTTTTGTGTAACCTTGCTAACTTCGCATGATTAATGGTGCATTTCCTTAGTGTCAATAACTCAACTCGCACTGCTGTTGTTATGGTAACTTGCCATTTCCTTAGCATATCATTGGGGAATTGCACTAACCTTCTCATAGAGCATAAATAGCACAGAGTGTACATTATAGTCTATTCCCTATGCTACTGCAATTCCACAGGAACAAACTCATGTCAATGTCAATATGAACTTCGGGATCATGTAGGTACAGATTTGATGATGCCAAGATATTGGGCATAACATTTTGTGGGAATAAATTCATGTATTGCCTGCATTTTCCTTAATGCTAGAAAGCTGAACCTCTAGTTTTAAATACTCTGCTATATATGAAGATATGCATGTGTTAGTACTCAGTATTTTATTCCATGGAATAAAATCAAGAAAATTTCATCAATGCAACCAAAGACATATATCAAACATGTAACTGAATGTTTCCTTGCGAAGTGCAAATTTGAAGCATATCTTCTATCAGCAAGACAAAACCTCCTTAAATAATAATGCATTCTAATAATTAAAATATTTTTACAGTTAAAATGAAAACTGTCGAGATATATGCCACAGACAGTTATCTACGTAAGCCTTGAAAAAGTTCATGCAGAAATAGAATTAATGGATAATAGCATATCCCCACAAACTTTTAAAAGACCCATTCCTGCGTGCTTCAATATTTATGTGTTTTGTGTGTATGAATATCTCTGAGTCAATAGTCTATATGCTGATTTAGTATCTAATTATATTTCCAAATGATGTTAGACTCTACTTTTGGGATAATGGGGACAAAAAACTCAGTAGAATACTTTCTTCCTATCAACAACACAACCATACTCTACAATAAAGGTAACAGAGGGTGATTTGGATTCTCTTGAGTACAATATTTTGAAATGATTTTGAAATAAAATAATGCTTAATCGCTTCAACTAGAAGACAGATAGCATCACTGATTAAATAAGAATAGAGAATCCAACTTACAATATCTAGCCATTTCTTAGACTGCATTTATATACCAATCTAATTTTTCTACCCTCCCTCCTCAACATGGGAGATTTAGTCTAAAATTAGGGTGTAGCTGGCTAATGCTGAGAACACTCCTTCTTATCCCATCTTTTCTGCTTGGCTATACTTTCCTCATTGCAAAAGAAAAACTAGAAAACAAAAAACATGAAGCTATCAAGGAGGTTCTTACCACATATAATTCTTTGCAACTTAAAAGATAGCAAAAATCATCAAAAAGTGAGGCGCTATTATTGTTGCTGTCTACTGTTCAGTTGATTCTGACTCATAGCAAGCCTTTAAGATAGCATCGAACTAATGAGATTTCCTTAGCTTGTTATCTTTACGGGTGCAGATTGCAAACTACCCATTGCTTCTTTTGTTGTCAAATATTTAGCCATTGTGCCATCAAGGTTCATAAAAAAAGTGCAGCAAAGATGAGAACTATGCCCATCCAAAATGCATGCACTCGGAATTTCCAAAATGTCTATGTGACAATTGAAAATGTGAAGCAAGAAAAAACACTCAATTCACTTCTAAGAAACACCATTTTTTATTTATTAGGTGATTACAGTTTTCAACAGCAGTATGCTCCACGCAGTGTCCAAGGAGGATGCAAATCAGCAGTTTTCAACTGGTCAGTCAAAATTTGGAGGTTCAAGTCCACTGAGAGACATCTTGGAACAACAACGTAGCTATCTGTTGTTATCACTATTAGGTGACTTTGTAGAAGGTTCTGAGTAGTAGTGATCTTTTGTACAGTAGAATGAAACCTTCCCAGTCCTGAGCTATGCTCACCATTGTTCTCTTGTGGGAATCCATTGCTGTATTCCGTGTGCCATTACTTTGATTTGACAGCCTTCCTCTTTTTTTGCCGCCCCTCTGTTTAGCAAGCATGATGTCCTTCTCTCGGAACCGGTCTCTCCTGACATGTTCAAAGCGCATGAAATGAAGGCTCACCATCCTTGTCTCTAAGAAGTATGCTGACTGTACTTCCAACATATTTGTTTTTCCTTTTGCCAGTCCATTTTAATGTTTGTTGCTAACATGTATTTCAAATACATCAACTCTTCTTCAAACTCCTCCAATCAATATGCAAGTTTCAGAGCACCTGAGGCAATTGAAAATGCCATGGCTTACGTCAGGAGCAGCTTATTCCTCAATGTAATATCCTTGGTTTTCGGCATTTAAAGGAAATCTTTAGACAACAGATTTAGTCACTCATTGCAATGTGTCATTTGATTCCCTGACTTCTGCTTCCATGAATATTGAGTGTGGATCCCAGCAAGAAAAAACCCTTAACAAGTTCAATCTTTTCTACATTTCAACTTTTTAATCCATTTACTAGTACAAAATCTAGTGATGAAGCAATTGAAGAAGTCTACCAATTTCTTCAGTCTAAATTTGATTAAGCAGGCCATTAAGAAATTTTGTTATTTGTGGGTGATTTGATTGTAAAGTTAGAGACAAAACAATGTAACAGTAGTTGGAAAATGGTGGTATAAATGACGCTGGGGTCCACATGATAGAACTTTTCAAGATCAAGAATTTACTGATTGAAATATCTTGCTTCAACAACAAAAAGGTTACTGACTATACATGTGGACATCTCTAGATAGAGTACACAGAAATCAAACTGAATACAGTTGTGTGAAAAGATGATGGAGAAGCTCAATATTAGTTGCTAAAACCAGACCATGGGCTGCCTGTGTTGTTGTTGTTTTCACTTGTTTTATTCATATGTAAGTTCTCAGTTAAGCTGCAAAAAATTTTAAAAGTTCATGAGAACCAAAATATAACTTTTAGTGTATACTGTCTGAATTTTGTGAACATATCAAGACAGTTTTGAAGCATTTAACCTTAATAGCATAACAATTGATGAGTTTTGGGAAGAAATCAAGAACATCGTACATAAGAAATCAAAGGTCATTAAAAACAGGAAAAAAATAAAAGAGCACAGCTAGGAACTTGTGAAATACTAGCCACAGACAAGTTTATGGAGTGGAGTTCTACATGTGCAGTTGCTATGAGTCTGGATTGACACCAGGACAACTGAGTAAGTTTGTGGTGAATTCTCCATGAAGAAGAGGATGCCATGAGAAATGAGTTGACCCACATGCCAGATTTGGAGCAGTGGAACATGAAATATGATTGAAAATCATGTTGAAGCAGACATTGAAAGCTTGAAAATGTTCATATACTATAATATGAATTTTAATGAAAGCTAAATAGCCTAAGACAATATATATATGAGGAAATAATAATTTAACTTAGATTGGCTGAGATAGTAATTGTACTCTAGGTAAATATATATAAAATAATCACATCATGATGAAATAAGAGTATGTGAGTACAAAGTTGCACTTATTTATAAATTTTACTAATTACTCCTTTAGAGTTTCAGCCCCAGATAAAATCTAGCAATGGGACCTTTGCATAACTAGTAAACTTGAGGACATTATTTCTTGTAACATCAATGGAAACTGAGTGGAGTGAAACACACAGGAAGAAAGATCAATCAAAGCATGAGCAATTGATCTGGATACAACTTTGGGAAACTGGACTAATTGTTAAGTATTGACATTAGATATATCTGTCCAAGAATAGACCAAACATGCTAAATTTACACTTTTTACACAATTTCCTCAAAAGTAAACTTAACATAATCAATAAAAAATCATTTATAACTTTACACTTTTTACACAACTTGCCTACACTGGTTCAGAATATGGCATCCCAGAAACCCTAACTAGAAATCATGAACTACAAATTACATCCCACTTATGCTATCATAAAATATTGAGCTAATGTTGCAGCAAAAGCTCTCAGTGCAAGCAAGAATGGGATGTGAGAATGGCCATCAAATATATTGAGCACTCATATTTAAGTGTTATTTGCATGATTTTTGAATAACTATAAGAATAGTAAACATTTTCTTACTTTTGAATACAATTTTGAGGTGTGACACGTGAATAAATCACTGCCGTCAAAATGAGGATACATACTGCTTCTCCATAACCAGATTTTTACTCAGTTCTAACCTTTGATAATCACTGACCTTCTGTCATTCCTAAACTTTGTGGTTCTCAGCATTTCATGAAAATGAAATTATTTAAAACGTTTTTAGAGTGGAAATTTCACTCACCATTGTGCCTTTGAGATTTACCTGATTTGTTGCACAAATGAGCTTCTACCAACATTATTTTTATTATAAAGTAGGACTTATTTACATATAAATAACACTTGTTTATACATTTATGCAATGCTGATAATCACATTTAATACAAAACATGTTAATACTTATTTTATACCTATTTAGATATTAAAGGAAACATGCCATAATCAATAAAAATCATTTATATTATGTTCTGATGTTATGAGGATGGTATGGAAAGGTGTGCTTTGTAAGAAGTGAATAATATATCAATTTTATCATTGTATAAACACAGAACCCCACCACATAATTTCATAGATAGATGACTTAGGATATGTCCTTCTGTTCCTGTTTTCCCAATTAAAAAGCTTAAAGACACTAATAATAGTTTGTGAGGACCAAATGGGTGCATCCGTGAAAAAGACTTAAATGAACAGGCAGCCGTTTATCATTATCATGACTATATTTCAATGTAAGTGAGGAGGTAAATATTAAATGAAAAACAGAGTGAAAAAGAGCCAGAGAAGTTAGAAAATGGGGAGAAAATATGAGGAGAGAAGATGGGAGTAAAGGGAAAGATAAAAACCATCAGAAAAAAAGACACTGTTTTCAACAATATTGTGCTACTATTCAGAAGTTACAGATAAATTTAAAATTGAGAAAAATATATCTAATGATAAAAGTCTACATTTAAATTAAAATTTAAATACAGATGTATTTAAATTCAGAGTTATCTATGCTATATTTTTGTAAAGTTAAAATTTAAGAATAAAATGTGCACAGGCTAAAGAAATAGTAGCTGCTCATATGTATGTTGCTTCTGTATATTTTATTGTTTTGAGGGCATCACTGCTCTCCAGTGGTGGGAGTAGGAGGCCCAGCCCCACTGCTGGAATTGAACCTCCGTCCCAGTGGGCCACAGTCCCGTGCACAACCACTATGCCACCAGGGCTCAGCCCGCTTCTGTATATTTTAATAAAACATATTGGTTCTGAAGTTGGACTACATAGTAACAGATTTACCATTTCATTATCATTCACTATCTTAAAATTCTTAATTTGATTAAACAAGGACACTTATAACTAATAGTCTCCTTTTAAAATTCCTTTAAAAGAGGATTATAAGTGTGATAAATGTAACGTAACAATTCATGAATCATTTCCTTCTTAATAAAATAAAAACAAACTATAGATCAAGAATATCTGAAATTATTCATTTTCAGCTTAATTATTAAAGGAGTAAAAATAAGATCCCAGGCTTATTGAAATTTTATAATAATATGTACATTTTAAACTATAACAAAATCGTCCAAACTAAGAAAGTGAATGGTTATGATTAGCATGATATGATTATTAGTTCCTCAAATCTAAGTCCTTCTAAAAGCACAATACTTGGAATATTTCCAATGGATTGGAATTCCCAAGCCACTGCTTAAGCATTAAGTCCTATTTAATGCTATGAAATAGCCTTCTATGTACTACTGAGATGAAACAATATATACCTGTTTTAAAAATATTCATGATGGCTGTTGAGTCAATCCCGACTGAAAATGCCCCTTTAAGCCAGTGTAGAAGTGCCCCATAGAATTTCCTAGGCTTTAATATTTAGGATGAAGTTGGTGGTCTTAAAAATCCTGCTGTTTTTTAGTTGATAGAACTTAACCATTAGCCCATCCGGGTTAAAAGATGTAACCCAAATCATCTGAGAACCATTAGTAAATGCAAAAAATAAATACATATAAAATACATTCACCTTTTTGAGAGAAATGTCCTACTAAACAGTTTTCCAAGTGCCACCTTCACATCCCTGTTCCTCAGACTATAAATGATTGGATTCAGCATGGGAGGTAACAAGGAGTATAAGACTGACATGAAGAGGTTCAGGGATGATGAGGATTCAGATGCCGAGCCTAAGTACGCAATAAACCCCGAGGAGAGAAACAGCGTCACCACCGTTAGATGGGGCATGCAGGTAGAGAAGGTTTTGAACCTGCCTTGTGAAGAAGGGATACTTAAGACAGCTGAGAAAATGTGAACATAGGATGCAATCATTAGGATAAAGCACACAAAAGCAAACCAGCAGCTAGCAATGATAAATGCATATTCTAAAACCTGGTCTCCAGAACAAGCCATTGTAAGCAGTGACGGAATATCACAGAAGAACTGATGAACTAAGTTGGGCCCACAGAATGTGACCGAGAAGGTACCTGAGACATGAAGAGATCCATAGACACATCCACTGAGCCAAGAGGCAACTACCATCCGCACGCAGGCTCCTCTATTCAGAACAGACTCGTAGTGCAGAGGGTGGCAGATGGCAGCATAGCGATCATAGGACATGACTATAAGGAGGGCATATTCTGTGCCCGCCAAAAAGATCACAAGGAAAACCTGTGAGGCACAGCCTACGAAGGAGATCGAATGGCTGCCAGCTAGAGAGTTCAGGATGGACTTGGGTACCGTTACGGAGATGTAGCACATGTCAACCAAAGATAAATTCCTCAGAAAGAAATACATGGGGGCTTGGAGGTGCGGGTCAATGATGGTGAGGGTGACAATGAGGAGATTCCCCATCAGCGCTGTCAGGTAAATGAGGAAGAAGAGCGCTGCATACAGGGTCTGTAACGGCCAAGCATCCGGAAATCCCATCAGCAAGAATTCTCTGATGAGAGTCAGATTGGCCGTCTTCTGTAACATGCTGATTGCCGTCTACAGAAATTTGAGAAAAACTACATTTACTGAAGTCACTTAAAGGCTCAGATTCCGATTCTCTTGTAGATGCTCTAATTTATTATATTGTGAGAGAAGTTTAAAGCCATCTGAGTAATTCCAGGAAAAAAGCATTTTGCAAATTATTCCTTTTAATTCACAAAATACATTTTATTAAAGTATTTCTTAAAAGATACAGAGTAATTTGGTTCTCTAGAGTTCTGAAATACATCTTGAGTCTTTTCAAGAGTCTCATTATGATCACCGACTCATACAAAGATTTTGAATTTTCAAGTTTCTTTGAAGATTGAATAGAATTCTAAATGTATTTTCCCACTTTACTTTGCCCATATACATTGCTTAGAAAGGGCACATGGCTGTTGTGCATCTAATCAGTAAAATTAATGTAGCATTTAAAGCTTATTTTTACCAAAATTAAGTGAACTATATCTACTTATTTAGACATGAAAAGAGTTATCAAATATACCAATTGCATACAGAAAGTTATGATAGGTGAGCACAGGCTTATCAGCATTCCACATACCTGTTAGAAATATACTTTCACTAATTAAAGAAGCCTTTCCTTAAAATGTTGGAGAAGTGAAAATCGTGGATGAGTATCACAGAGAGCATTTTCTCATACAGTAGTAAATCCTAGATAAAGGAGGTCAATTATTCAATAGGAAAAACTTTTATCTTTGGATATTGCTATTCCTGTAGTTTTCTCCTCTCCATTAGCACGTACTGGTTCAAGGGATACTTATACCACTCCTGAATTTCAGTAAGAAGGTAGAGCTGACTGATCAGGTTGAGAGCTAATGATGTGGATGGGCCAAGATTCCTGAGGGGAAAGGTGATTCCCTGGATGTAATGTTATGGGTGCGGAAGCTGTGTACTCCAAAGATTGAGGGCCCTTTTTGTATAGTTTGCTTACCCAAAGGTTTTCTTAATCAGAAACCTCATCAACAATGGAACGGTTTAATCCAGAGTTTATCATTTCAATTGGCTGTGTGGAATGTTACATTTGGAGAACGAAAATTAAATTAAAATTCATGAACAACTACCTATATTGAGAGAAGTGTTTAGTTACGTCACTTTTTAGTAGATATTATAAGGTTACATTTATTTTTATTCATCATATGTGTCACACAAATCTTTTTGTTATTCAAAATGTGTAAGCATTTATAAATTATTACTTTCAGGTTCAAGTCCATTTCTCTTCCCAGAGGGAATTCTAAAATATCTTATTGTATTTTTCTGCTCATTTATGTACATGCTTGTTATAAACAGCTACAAAAAGATGTCCTTTATATTGAAATATGCATCTCTCCATTTTTATACTTTATATTTTAGAAACATTTATAGATAGTTTTACAAATACGTGTAATCCTTGATTGATGATGGATATCATCATCCAGATGATGATATAAGAATATCATCCAGATATAACAATGCAATATTTCAGTAGCCCATTTTTTTCATTTTGAATCCAATGTTGTTATATAGTTATATAGTTTTACATCTATATTCATAAAATGATTTAATTTAGAATAATCAATTGACCAAAAAACTAGTTGAGACCTCATTACATAAAGAATAGGTTTTAGGCTGCTAACCTCAAAGTCATCAGTTCAAAACACCAGCCTTTCTCCAGGAAAAGTCAATACTTTCTACTTGCTTAAAAATTAACACTCTAATGCTGGAAGGGTGGAGGGAAAGTGGGACAGAAAGGGGGAACCAATTACAAGGGTCTACTCATAACCTCCTATCTGGAGGATGGACAGTGGAGGAGTAGATGAGGGGAGACATAGGGCAGCATAAGATATGACAAAACAATAATAATTTATAAATTTTGAGGGGTTTGTAAGGGAGGGGGGAGCAGGAATGGAGTGGAAATGATGAAGAACTGATCTCAAGGGTTCAAGTAAAAGCAAATGTTTTGAGAATGATGACAGGCATATGAAGGTACTTGGCACAATATATGTATGTATGTATTGTGATAAGCCTTGTAGGAGACCTCAATAAAATGATTTATTAAAAAAAAATTAACAGTCTGAGAAACCCATAGTGGCAGTTCAGAAACCCTGTCTTGCAGGGTTACAATAAATTAGAATTGACTCCATGCCAGTGAAGGGCTTTGTTTTGTTTTGTTTTTGTTTGGGGTTTAAGTACACTTAGTCCTCATCTTGCTATCGAGTCAATTCTGATTTACAGAAATCCTGTAGGACTGGGTAGAACTGCCTCTGGATTTCAATGCTCCTTATAAGCAAGGATGGAGAGATTTTGTCTCAGTATATTGTACATGTTGTCGGGGAAGCGTGATCCCTGGAGAAGAATATCAATTAAGTAGAGGGCAGGGACAAAGAGGAAGACTCTTCACCTCTAATACCCTTCACATGGACACAATGGCTGCAAAAATGATGAATGAACCTAGCATTAGCAGTGACGATGGAACTAGACCAGGCACAATTTGGTTGTCTTTTGTTAAATTCACTATGAATCAGAACCAACTCGTTGACACCTAACAACAGCAACAACAAGATATATTATACTTGCATTCTTAAAATAAACTACTTGATAATAATTTCTATATACCTATATGTTTAAAATAATTTATGTGCACTAACATTTTCAACTGGGAGAAGGATAAGGCTTTCTATTCCTGTGCAAAGTGGCAGTCGTAGGAACCCACAAGGCAGTTTATGTGGTCCTGTATGGTCACGGTGAGTCATAACTGACTCCTTGGTAGTGACATCGCTCATATGGCTAAATCTTTCAAGAATAAGCAAATGATTGATTAGATAATGACTCATACTTTGGACATGTTACTAGGAGAGAGCACATGCTTGCTATACGAGAGGGTCAGTGTAAAGGGCAAAGGTCTTTGATGAAATGGATAGAAAGAATGACTGCATCATAGGCATCATGCCTGAGAAGAGGGTGTTTTGTTGTGTTGTTCATGGGATCATGGGAAGTTGGAATCAACTGGATAGCATCTAACAAAAACAGCAATTAATAAATAGCTTTATATTTTTGTAAATGGAACAAATTCATCTTCTAAATACGCATGGAAAATTTAAACTTTAGCCTATGGTATTCTGTTCACACATATACTTTCTACACAGATTTTTGTTCATTAATATTTATTAATTATAGGCAAAATTGTGTCTATCGATAAATATTATCCCAATGGTGATGTCCTTGGCAGCTGTATTATTGCTAGTGAAGTATAAATGGAAGTCAGAGATTGAGATACATTATTGTTGAGTTTATAGCATTTAGAAATGAAATGAATTTGACAATAGAGTATAAAGTAAGATTTTAGGAGGGAAAATCTATCTGAGTGGGAAACTGAGGAACAGGAAGAGGGTGCTTGCAGACAAATTCCTTCTTCTCATATTTAAGAAGTCTGGCAGGCCAGAGCTCTGGGTGGATGGAAGGCTTATTTATTACTTTTGCTGCATGCAGATGACTAACCTGGTTAGCTAAAAGTGAGAAAGACTTGGAGCACTTTCTGATGAGGTTAAGAATTATAATGTCATAAGGAAGAAAGAGTCAACAAAAAATTCTACTGAAACTTTCTTAAAGAAGTAAATGAGTCATAAGAGAAACAAAATTCAGAATTTTTCTATGAGTTCTTTCATGAATGTTTGGAGTCCTAGACCTTCAAGGGAAAGAAGATGTCAAAAAGTGATCCATATGCAATATAAAGCACCAGAAATAATATCTGTACAAAAGATTATCCATCTTTGAGAATTTGCCAAATCTGAAACAAGGAAGTGAGTTTCATTTCCCCTTTCTCGTATGTGAGGAGATAATGCAGTGGTGAATGCTTTCTCCCTCACGTGGAAATCACTGGCTACAATTTAAAGGTTTATGCAAAATGTGTCCTGATTGACAGTAAGTTGGCAAATAAAAATAAATGTGGAAATCCAGAGAGAGAGAGAGGCAGAAGGAAAAAACAATTGTGACAGTGCTGTCATAAAATTATAAGCTCTTCAAAGTCACATAGAAACAGGCTTCCTCTAATGGATTAAAAAGGCTAGCTGAGATTAGCAGACTTTTTCAAGGGGAAGCTTAACAAGGAGCAGGAAACAGATAATATGAACTGAAAGGACAGGATTTTCTCTGAGGCCACCTTTGTAGAAAGAGAAGCTCATAAATTATGGGAGAACCAGACTTAGCAAAAGTAGAGTTTAGGGAAAGGTGGTGAACCAAACCAGACACAACCGAAGTTAAGAAATGAGCAACACAGCACTCAAGCTCTTGAGGAGCTCAATGGAAGACATGAGGGCTGTAGCAAAGTGTGGTGAAGAAATCAGATGGTATTCCCTATCAGAAAAGAAAATATATTTAAAGTTGTAATTGCCTCATGCAGGTTTATTTCACTTTTCTTCTGCTTGAACTTGAACTTGCAAATAAATACCTGACTGTGTATTCCTCAACTGGTTTCTCATCTTGTTCTCTTTGAAAATGTATAGACTACATCACCAGATGTAGTCAATTTGATTCCTGTGTATTTCATCCAGTAAGGTCTACTCATAAAGTCACTGCTGATGCTTTCAAAAATTTACAATTCCAACAAGGAAGTCATTGGCCATGCAAAATTCTATTATGTGTCCTACAGTAGTTTCTTGACCAAAACTGCATTTTCCAGGTGTTGCTACTTCTTTGTCGAAACCTGGGTAGAGTATGCACCACTTGTTGAGCTGCTAACCGTAAGGTCAGCCATTTAAATTCGCCACCCTCTCTGTGTGAGAAAGATGATGCTTTCTACTCCATAAAGAGCTGCAATTTTGGAAACCCATAGTGCAATGGAGCGCTCACAGTGTAGTACAATATGTGTTTGGTTACTAGCAGTTCAAAAATACCAGCAGTCCTGTGTGTGGCAGGGGTGGGGTGGAAGAGGACTTAGGAGAGGGGAGAAGGAAAATGTCTACCCCTGTAAAAATGCCAGTCTCAGACTCTGACAAGAGAAGTTCCACCAGGTTCTGTAGGGTCACTTTGAGTAAGAATGAACTCAATGGCAGGGTTCGGTATTTTGAGTAGCACAATATTTTAGGAAAGTTGCTGAAATGTTCTTTAGGATAAATGGAACCACATCACTCTTGGATTTGTCATTTGTGGCAGAGTCGATAATATATTTGTAAGAATCAAAATGGCTAATATCGGTCCATTTCAATCTCTTAACTAAAATTCTATAATTTAAGTTGATAATCAGTTCTTAGTGTTTACTTAATTTTTGTAAAGTTATTCTTATTTATAAAATAAGAAACTATCAGTTGGAGACTCCTTCTTGTTCTGTATCTTAATTTAACATAATTTATTTTCATTGATGTAAATTTAAAAATTTTTTTTTCATTGAGGTAAATTTTATGGAATATCTAGATAGAGAAGTATCTTCCAACGTTTTTTAGAAGTGAAGCTACATATTTTAGAACAATTAGTTTTGTGTCAATAATATATACTTAGATTTTTATTGCATATTAAATTATATCTGTAAGAATAACTCATTTCTATTGTTCAGGGTTGTTTATGTTTCATGCTTCAGATGAAATCCAGAAGCATAGGTCAAATAAGTATTCATTCATATTTGTAAAGCTTTCAACTACATAAAATATGTAAATGAGAAATTACTCTTTTCATGGATGACTCATGTGGCAGTCATGTGCTTATATGAATTTTATGATTTAAATGTAGGGGTGGAGTCTGGCCTGTTAATCTGGAGATAGCCATTGAGTAGCTGATGAGGCCTCTATGTGGCCATGGCTTTCACCTGAGACTCCTGCGAAATCTCACAATATTTCCCTCATGGAGAAGAGAAGCTATCTTCCCCAGTTGTTGGGCGTTAGTCTCAGAGATGATTAATCAGAGGAAACACAGAGTGGCGGTGTCTGGGAGGCTGGAGTAGCCGGTGGATAGACCACACGGCTTTGCCCTGATGGAGTCGGACCTCTGAGGCTGGGGCAGCCACATGGAGGTCTCAGCCATCGATGAGTTGCTTCTGTCACCACAGGATGCTGTTGATGGACCCTGAGCCCTGGAAGCGAGGAGCCATGGGGAGACCCCTGTCGGTGCCGGGACTCTGTACCCACTGACCTGTGACTTCGTGAGTCAGAAGGAGACTTTATGGACTGATTTTGGGCATATGGGTTAATATCAAACTTGTGACTTTGAGCTGGACTGGGCTGGGATGTTTTCTCCATGTCCCATTCCTTTTGTATATAAACCTTTACCTCATACCTATATGCATGTCTCTGAAATTTGTTCCTCTAGTCTACCCGGAGTGACACAACTCAAAATTGTTTTTATTTCTTCATCCAGTTTCTCACTTTTATCTAAAAATTTTGAATATTTTCAAATATCAAACATTAAAAGTTTGATTAAAAGTGCAGTCATATTTCTGTTTTCTGTAGTAAGAGTGGCAATAACGGTTTCATGAAAAATAGAAAGATAGAATGATAACTCTGTTAAGCCAAAAATATGAAAACCAGGCTATGAATTTTTTATTTATACTTCAGCTATCAGAAAAAATATTACACTTGAGGATTCTAAAAAACAATAATATAGTATATGCTTTGTGGGAGATTAGCATAGGAAGTGTTATTTTTAAAAGTTAAAAGCCCTGTCACCCTCAAAAGACTTTTTAAATACGGTTTATTTGTAATGCAGAGAAGACAACTGGAAAGTAAAAGTCATTTTGAATCACAAGTCATAAATAATGTCAAATTTATTTTTACACTCCTTTTGCATAAATCCAGCCTAGTACTAGATTAACAAAATTAGTTCATGTAATTTCAACAAGTAAATTAATCTACTGTAACTCTTAAAGACACATACTGAATCTAAGATAGTAAGGGGGGAAATAGAGAAGGAAGAAATAAATCTTAAACCAGGAAATCTGTATTGAAACAGGCATTTTGAAAGACTTAAGTTGATTTTCAATGAATAAAATCTATTAATTGAATTATATAGCTCTTCATGTGAAAAAGAGAAACCTGGCTATCTAGAAGATAGTTTAGAGAATGATACATAACATTAATACAACACAGAGATGCATGTTTTAATTTAATGTCTATGAGATGTATAATTTAGTAAAATTATATTATTCATATATCAGTTATGCTTTAGAGAAGACTCACTGTCATGCGGATCTTTCTGATTCATAGAAACCCTGTAGGACAGAGTCTCAAACTCACTGCCCTGAAGTCAATTCCCACCTCCTTGTGCGCTGTGATTTTCCGACTGATGTAGGAAAATCAAAGTATCATTTCCAATCCACCAGCTGCTCAGAGAGAAAGAAGAGGCTTTCAACTTCTATAAAGAAGTTAGGTCCTGGAAACCAACTGGGTTTTAGAGTCCCTATGAAGTGGAATCTCAGTGAGATGCCTGAATTTCATTTGCTATTTGGTATTATTCTCTTGGATTTCATGTTTACTGAGATTTTCACTAGTTGGAGGTTTGTGGAAATCTCGAGTAGAGCAATAGCAGCATTAAAAAGAAAACTAGGCATACTTTGAATCTGTGACATATTTGGCAATTCTCACAATATGGCAAATGCTGACATAGCAGTATAAGTTAAACACATTTTTATATGCACTGGGAAGTCAAAGAAGTGTGAAATTCAGTTTTCTATGATACTATATCCAGTTTATTGCAGTAGTCTAAAACTGAGATATATTTATATGAATATATGAGACCAAAATTTCATGGAAAAATTCTATCAATTCCATTTTAATGAAATGTTTAAAGCGCTATATATTCAATATTGTGTTATGTAAGATAAAAAATGTATTTTATTTTGTTGCAAGGATAAATATGCACAAGACATATACCAACAGTTTGTGTGTGTGTGTGTGTAAAATCTTCAGTGAATTTAATTAGCTTACATTGTACAACCATCCTCACCCTTTAACCTTTGCTTTTGTGACCCGCTATTGCTTTTCTGCACAGTTTCATTGGCATATAACTCACATATCATTTTATTCTTGTTGGGAGTCTAGGCTGATCAAGAACCCACTGCGCCCTGAAAGTTCTATCTGACTTCTATAAGTGATCTTGGTAAATTCATTACATTGAGATTTTTAGAAACATAGTATGAATTATAAAAATGATCTCAGGACAAAAAGTTCAGGAGTTTCTTAGTCCTCCCTGAAAAACTTTATGGCCTGAAAATTTGGATTTGTGTTTTACATTTCCCCACTTTTGATTAGTACTATTTATAGACTATTTGCTCGAAAAGTTCAGGCTTCAAAGGCAGGAATCATTGAATTCTTCTGGAATTATGTCAAAAGAGGCATTTGGTTTTGGCTATAAAGTCGCACTGCCATGGAGTCAAGGTCAACTCATAGATATTCTTTTGGACATTTTCAAAATGGCCCCTGAGAGGTTATTTGGGTGTAATTTGGGGGGGGAATAGAACTCACCATCTTTCTGCCTTTTTTGAATAAAATTAGGCATGATTTCTCTTAGTTCTTACTTCAGACTCTCCTCTTCTTCTGTTAGGCATAATAGAGAGCAATTGTAATATGATAGTCCCTCACAAGGTTTAGGATCCCAGAGAGATGTCAGCTTATGAATTGTAGAATTATATATGGATGTATGCATATGCATATACACCTTTACACATTTATGTGTGTATAAATATATGAAAAACAAAATCATAAAGACATTGATGTTTTTGTTAGATGCCAGGTAGACAACTAGGCACCCTGGTGGCAGAGTAGCTATGAGGTGGGTTGCTATCAGAGAGGTCAGTAGTTTGAAATCGCCAGATGGTGATTTCTATCCATTAAAGAGTTGCAGTCTCAGAAATCCAAAGGGGCAATTTTGCCCTGTCCTAAAGAGTCACTTTGAGTTGCCATCAACATAATGATAATGGGTTTTGGGGGTTTTGTTGTTGTTTTTATTCGTGGAGTTAGTTTGGGTTCATGATGAGTCTATGCAAAACAGAAACAAGCACTTCTGTTCCGGCATCAGCGTCAAGATTGAGGTCATGAATTGAAATCAATGTTGTAACTACTGTATCAATCCGTCTAGTTGAAAATGTTCTCTTTTTTGCTGTCCCTCTACTTTACCAAGAAGAATGTGCTTTCCCAGAAACTGGTCTGTCCTAAACACATGTTTCAAAGACTTGATATGAAGCTTCCCCTCCTTGTTTTAAAGAGACATTTTAATCGTGCTTCATTGATGGCATGTTAGATTGCTCTGATTTCACTTCCTAAGAGCAGCATTTCTGACTAACAGCATATTTCAATTGCATCAAGTCTTTCATTTTCCTCATTCATCATTCACTGTTTACATTCATATGTAGTTATTGAAACTCCCGTGACATGTGTCAGGTACATTTTAATTCTTAAAGTATCAGCTTTACTATTGAGCACTTAAGACAGGGCATGTGCAAATTTGCCACATAGTTAGCTGTTTGATTTCTTAACTGTTGTTTTCATGAGCATGGATTATGGATCTGTTTATCATAATATTTTCTATTGTTAAATCTGTGAGGATACCTTCTTTTTGGGGGAGGCATCACAGCTGTGGGAGCTACCTAGTGCTGCTCCTGAGAGCCCCTGCTGGATTTGAACCTCCAAGCCCGCGGGCCGCAGTCCCCCACTCAACCACATATGCCACCACCAGGGCTCAGCCCAGAGGATACCTTCTTTACATTGTGTTGTAATACAAACTGAATGCTAGTCTGATTTTCATCAGTGAGTGCTTCAAGTTCTCATTGGCTTCAATAAGTGATGCTGTATCCCTTGCCAATCTTCAATCCTGATGTTGTTTCTTTGTATGTAGTACAACTTCTTGTATTATTTGTTAAGAATGGAGACTGAATTAAGTATGATGCAAATTTACAACCCTTAAGTACATTTTTAAAAAATGTTGAACCAGAGCTGAGCCCCGGTGGCGTAGTAGTTGTGCGCGGGACTGCGGCCCACTGAGATGAAGGTTCGATTCCCGCTCCAGAGAGCAAAGGCTGGGCCTCCTAGTCCCACCACCTGAGGGCAGTGATGCCTCCCCCCAAAAAAATAAATAAATAAAAATGTTGAACCACCCATTGTCCCCTTGTTCTGCTCTATGGACATTTTTACATTAGATTAACAAAGTGGTGTATAATTCCCATTTACCACAATACCATCCAGAGTTTGTGGTTATGCACCCAGTGAAATGCTTTTGCATAGTCAATGAAATACAAGGACATGCCTTCTGGTATTATATGATGTCAGCAATGATATCAATCTTTCCAATCCTCATCAGAACCCCTCTGGAATTTCTGGCAGCTCCTTATATACTGCCTTAAGTGCCTTTGAATTATCTTCAGCAAAATAAAACTTAGATTTTATAGTATGCTATTATTTGATAATTTACTCACTATGTTGGATCACCTTTCATTAAAATATGAATCACTTCAAGCAAGTTGGCCAGAGAACTGTCTTCCAAATATCTTGACATTATCTAGTTTGTGCTCTATCCTGTCAATTGCCAGATACTTATATTTTCTCTCTTTTTTGATCCTTTCATTTTTCTAAGGTCTCAGAACAGCTTCAATTTCTGCCTTCTGTACCATCAGTTCTTAACCATATGCTACTTTTAGAAATGGTTGAATGTTAACTGATTCTTCTTGCTGGTGCCTAACAGCATGTATGTATGTGAATGTATATGCATGTGTATGTATGTACATGCAGTGCATATAAATTTATATGCATGTATGTAGCACATATCCGGTTGATATTTAGAATGCCTATATTATTATATCTGTATCTGGGATATGTTTGTGATGTAATACTTTTGTACATACATATTAAAAGAGTGAAAAATCATTATCCTATTCAGTGCAGAAGAGAAATGAATAACACTGTGTCAGACAAAACATCCTTCCTCTGATTGATGATGTGCAACATAATTCCATCAACGTGAAATATAATCTTTATGTTATTTTCTTTAACGTTGGAAATATTTATGTTGATCACTATTTTATTGAATATTGTGTTGGATGCTATAATAAGTGAAGCAAGGCAAATGAAAGTTATTCAAAATTGATTGCACAAGAATAAATAATGCCCACCTTATTAATAAAAGATGTGCTTGTGGACTGCCCTGTTGGTACTGTTGGGAATTGGTGTCACATTTTTCATGTACAGCAGTTCACTTAAATCATAATTGAAATATGTTTGATATATGACATAGTTTGGCCTTGAAATTCTATTCTAAACATCTGTCAAATGGCAATTGTATATATAAATAAAATTATACATTAACGAGTTGATTTACTATTTATACACAAGAATGATAATCTAGAAATACTGTTTCTACAAATAGATTAAAATAAGGACACACAGAAATCTCACTACCATCACGTTGATGCTAAATTGTAATGACCTCTTTGGGCCTGCGTAGAACCATTCTTGTGAGTTTCTGGTGCTTTATTGCTTCCTGGAATTAGAAAGCCCTGTCCTTCTCCCACAGAGCAGCTGATAATTTGGAACTGTGGACCTTTGAGATTACAGTCCAGTCCATAACCTAGTGTCACATGGGTTCCATCAAGAATAGATTAAGGGGCTGTAACAAACCTGTAACTTCACAAGGATACGAAAGGAATTACTAGCACCAGCATGAGCTTTCCATTATTTGTTCCTGTGAGGTTGAGGTCAGACATATTTCCACCTTTCCCATTCGATAGCAATCCTGGCATCAACAATCCACTCTGCAAACAATGTCTGCTTTTATGCAGGATTCACCCCTGGCCCGACCGAACACATAGAAAAGACTGATGGATGGAAAGCTTATAGTGACATTAACATATTTAATTTATAATTAGAAGTGATCAGGATCCAGTTATTTTATCAGACTATCCTCTTCACTCAATTGTTGAAACACTTGCAGCTCTAATGTCTTTTGCTCTTGCAAAAAACAAGCTCAAACACACACACACAGACACACACACACACACACTCACTCACTCACAAAGGAACATACACTAGAGAGAAACAGAAAGGGATAGAAAGATCTGTTTCCAGCCTGGCAAACTGAGGTGAAGGATTTCCTGGTTGCTGATGTAAACCTAAAACTTTTAATTTTCATCAAATTTGTTTGGATCACAAACCAGGTTTTGGCTTAAATTCTTTTTTTGCGTGGACCAAGGACCTAAATACTTATCTAATTCTCAAGCTCTCTAACAAATGAACAAGCTAGGGGAGTGGGGCAACAATCTAAATGATAGTTCATTGATATATGACACAGAGTTGATATGAAAATGGTTTGTAAGCAGTGATGAACATTTGAATATATTTTAAAAAGAAAAGAACTTGCTGACAAATTAAATATAGTTCAGAGAAAAAAATAATGAGTGAAAATCCCACCCAATCACTTCCCATTTATATTACTGGGAAGATCAAGATGAGATTATTATGAGTGGTAAAATCTAGATTATGTAAAATAATAGCCTATAATAATTGATAAAAAATTAGAATTGATTGATTAAAAGGATCACATATCTAAGAATAGAAACATGAACTGAATCTCACCCCCACTGAGGACCAGCATGAGAACTACCAAATCAAATTAAGGGACCCTAACTTTCAAAATAAGAATCCAAATTGTGGAGGTAAAATAAGTGAATAAATGCCAAGATAGCCCAATGCAAAAAAGCAGGGAGCAACAAGTATTGGAGGGGCTGTGGTGAGATAGGACCTCTCATCCACTGCTGGTGGACCTGTAGGTATGTAAAGACTCTATGGAAATCAATTTGGTGATTTCTACAACAGATTGAAATTGCACTACCATATAACCCAACAATCCCCCTACTGACCATATACCCAGAAAAGCCAAGAAACAAACCACCACCAGACATTGGTGCTCCAATGTCCACTGCACTAGTGTACAATTGCAAAGAGTGGGAAACAACCCACATTTCCATCAAAAAATGAATGCATTAAAAAACTGTGGTATATGCATGCAATGGAATACTGTGCATCACTGAAAAGTAATGATGGACCCATGATGCATATCACTGCATGGGAAGAACTGGAGGAAACCATGCTAAGTAAGCCAAGGGCAAATGGGAAAATACAATATGAGTCTGCTGAGATAAGTTTAAAAATAAAAGCAAAGGAGGCATAAGGAAAAGACTATTGTATATAAAAATTAATTGGGTGAGGTCTAGGTAATTTGACAGGGCCAGACCAAGCTTAGGGCTACCTACGGTAGCCAACTATAATAGAATGGAGAGGGGAGACAGTGAAGGGAACTAATCTACCCAAGGGGGGCTATTACTTATATCACAGGGAAAGAGAGGCCAGACTTAGCCCCAGTGTTCTAGGATATGAGTGCAGCATGACAATATGGAGCAGGGAGCCAGTGGAGGGGTCTGAGAGTCCAGCCCCAATCCCAACCATGAGGACTGCCAGCCCTCCCACCAGAAAAATTTACTTTAGAGGACAGCACTGAAATTCTGGGAAGAAAGGCATGTCTGACCTGAGCACACAAAGACAAATGAAAGGGGGGGGGGGGAGCACGGAGAGAGAGTCGAGTGCATTCTGACCCACCCTGCCTTGACGAAGATATCCCCATTCAGAGCAGCCAACATACAAAGATGACCAGTTGGTCAGCTCCACTGTGAGATATGATATCCCTTGCTGACCCAAGGCCCTATGGGGGACAACACCGGAGACACAGTGTTAGGGCTGCAGGTATCTGTCCCTACCTCAGAGGAAAACACTGAGGGTATGCAGCAGAGCAGTAGGGGGAGCAGAGCATGGAAGTATTGCAGGAGAGCAAGGATAGATTTGGAGGCCAGGACGTGGACCATGAACTATTTATAAGTTTTTTGGGTTTTTTTTACTATTATTTTTATTTATCTCTATATACTTTCTGGGTATTTTTTATTGTTGTAGCCATTTTTAAATTTTCTTTTGTTGCTTCATTTGCTGTCATCTTTTTGTACATATTATTATCTAGATAAGATAGGCTGCATGATCAGTCTAGAGGACAAAATGACATGACTGATGGTTCTGGAGGAATATGGGAGAGGAGGACCGTGGGGAAAGGAGGTGGTGTTGACGAACTCAGGGACAAGGGAACAAGAAGTGATACAAAATCAGTGGCAAGGAGGGAGTGAGAGGGCTTTTAGTGACTGATCAAGAGTAGAGTAACAAGAGAAATTACTGAAAATCAAATGAAGGCTGAGCATGATAGTGGACAGGAGGGAAATTTAAGTCAACACAGGAAGAAAATAGAAGGCAAGGGACATTTATAGAGTTCTAAATACAGGCATGTACATAGGTAAATATATTTATATATGATGAAGGAGAAATAGTTTTGTGTGTATTAAGGCAGTACAGTAGTTGGACATTGGGTCTCCACTCAAGTATTTCCTCCATACAAGAACACTTTGTTCTATTAAATTGGCATTCCATGATGCTCACTTTCTCAACATGATCACTGAAGACAAAAACGTGTATATACAATGTTGGTGAAGAAAGCTGATGTGCCCAGCTATCAAAAGCTATAGCAACTGGGGTCTTAGAGGCTTGAAGATAAACAAGTGGCATCTAGCTCAGAAATAACAAATCACACATAGAAGAAACACACCAATCTGTGTGACTGGGAGGTGTGGAAGTTATCAGGTACCAGGCAACAAAGAACTAAAAAATTAATTAGTGTAAATGAGGGGAAATACAGGTTGGAGACTCAAAGTCCATCTGTAGGTAATGGTCTTTCCTTTATAGAGAGTATGCAGGGAGGAGACAATCTACTTAGGGTGTAGTGTAGCAATGATGAAACATACAACTGTCCTCTAGTTCTTCAATGCTTCCGCCTGCCCACTATCAAGATCCCAATTCTAACTTACAAATCCAGCTAGACCAGAGGATAAACACTGGCACAGAAAGGAGCTGGAAACATAGGGAATCTAGGACAGATGGTCCCTACAGGACCAGTGATGAGAGTGGCAATACCAGGAGAGTGGAGGGGAGGTGGACTAGAAAAGGGGAATCGATTTCAAGGATCTACATATAACCTACTCACTGGGGTACAGACGATGGGGAAGTGGGTGAACGGAGACATTGGACAGTGTAAGATATGACAAAATTATATTAATTCATAAATTTCAAAGGTTTATGAAGAGTGGGTGGGGAAGGAGGAGAAAAATTAGGAGCTGATGCCAAGGACTTAGCTAGAAAGCAAATGTTATGAGAATGATGAGGGCAGCAGATGTACACAAGTGCTTGACACACAGTGGACTTATGTATCAATTGGGTTAAGAGTTGAATGAACCCCCAATAAAAAGAATAGTAAAAGAATTATTCTTCTATTAAGGCTAGAATTAAGTGTGAAACCCAAACTATTTATGAGTGTCTCTGATTCATTTTGGAGTCACCATCATTTTAGAACAGGGAACAGAATCTTTCATATCCTTGTTGCATAAGGCAATTCTACTGATGTCTTACTAATTTAACCAATTGTATAGAATTTAAGGCACTGTTGATTAAAATAAATTATACAAGTAGAGTTCAGCTTTAAGCTGTAATACATGAATCTCTTAAGTGACTGGACACTACTTATTCAAAGAATGGGGTTGGTGAAAGGGTAAAACTTTCAATATCTTCCATTCACAAAGGCAGAACCACACCTACCAGATGAACACATGTCATAATTAGGTATGGGTGGCATTTAATAGTAGATATGTGGTTGTCTTAGGCTACTATTCAGTGGCACCCACAAAGTCCAATGGCACCCACAAAGTTCTAAAATCCAATGACTGCCAGTTCTGTTGTCATTAATTTGCTTCAAACTATATTAGGATATTTCAATCTTCAATCCAAGAGCAATAGGTGATTTGAGACAAAACTCAGTTCACTTAATGGAGTTTCCATAATGAGTCCTTTTGATGTGCCCTATGAAGGATGTTATGTGCCTCAAAAGAACAGAGTCCAAAAGACCAGTAGATTATATTATAATCGACTTAGTTCACCAAGAGATGGACAAATGCAGGTTTTAAATGTCTAAGTAGAAACATAGGACCCGATATTTTCTCCCTTTTAGGTTCTAGATAAGTGTTTTAGGCACTTTTCACCCTGATATAAAGTTGTTCCTCCACGTTTATCTACGAGCAGAAGTATAATGGCCTTTCAGGATATTTACATGCTCTTCAGCCTGTATCTTGACTTGAATTTCCAGAAATTTCATTTATGTTCAGAGTATCTGTTGACTTGGGGTGACTTTACTATTTTGTATGGAAGTAACTGAAAGCTCTCCCTCTTTAGGCATCTTGAAATTCTGACTTCAGTTGAAATGAGGTCTCCTCTGTCAAAATAATGTCTAAGACGTAAACTTTCTAAGAAAGTTCATGAACTTTCTGATTCTTGAACACTAGTGTGGCAGTCATGTGCTTATATTAATTTTATGATTGAAATATAGGGGTGTATTCTAGCCCGTTAATCTGGATATAGCCATTGAGTAGCTGATGAGGCCTCTGTGTGGGCATGGCTTTCACCTGAGACTCCTGGGAAATCTCGCGATATTTCCCGCATCGATGAGAAGCTATTTTCCCCAGTTGTTGGGAGTTAGTTTGAGAGATGATTAACCACAGACAACACAGAATGGCGGCCGCTGGGGAGCTGGAGTAGCTGGTGGAGAGACCACATGGCTTAGCCCTGATGACGACAGACCTCTGAAGCTGGAGTGGCATGCTATTGATGGACCCTAAGCCCTGGAAGCGAGTAGCCATGGGGAGACCCCTGCCAGCGCCAGAATTCTGCACCCACTGACCTGTGACTTCCTGAGTCGGAAGCAGATTTTATAGACTGATTTCGGGCATAAAGGTTATTATTGGACTTATGACTTTGCACTGGACTGGATTGGGATGCCTTCTTAGGGTCATATTTCTTTATATAAACCCTTTCCTTATACCTATATGAGTGTCTCTGAAATTTGTTCCTCTAGTCTATGCGGACTAACTCAACTACAAAGATAGGTTCTGTACTTTGTTGCTTGAGAGATGATTACATGACCTTGGAGCAGAATCCTACTTTCATCTTGGTGGTGATCCTTATATTATTGGACTCATATGCATCATTGTTCTTCTGTGGTTGACTGTGCTCACTGAGCATAATCATTTCCCAATCCCCCTATGTAATGAGGTACTCCATGGTGTGATTGATGCTTTTTAGAAATGCATAGTGTTCCCTTGTGTGTGTACCCATTTACATTATTCAAATCAGGGGCATTTGGGTTGTTTCAATCTTCTTAACATTCATTAACTGGGCTATAATGAACATGAGGAAGTTCATGTCTGTACCTTTTCTCATTTTTTTTTTTGGCGGGGGAGTTTAGGATAAAAGTCTAAGTTCATTACTGGGTTGCATGATATTTCTTTTTCCAGTTGTTTTAGATATTGCAATATTGTTGCCTCCAATTGTGATCCATATTTACAAACCAACTGACATTTTGTAAGAGGGCCTATGTCTTCTTGCCTCATTCAACATTGATTAT
Organism: Nesogale talazaci; assembly: GCA_004026705.1. Taxonomy (NCBI): domain Eukaryota; kingdom Metazoa; phylum Chordata; class Mammalia; order Afrosoricida; family Tenrecidae; genus Nesogale; species Nesogale talazaci. Next base: position 25,463 of record PVJH01004842.1, on the reverse strand, counting down.
TCTCTGTCTTGTTTTGGCTTTTTAAAGTGGTCTGTCAAGTGAGTGTAAGGTCATATCACTGTTTTTTGATATGCATCTCCCAAGTAGCTTGTGATTTTGAGCATTACCTCAAGTATTTGCCAACCATCCCATGATAGTCTCTTGTGGATTGTTTGTTCATATTCTTTGTCCATCTTTTACTTGGTTTATTTCTTATTGAGATATTTCAGAATTCTGTGAGTTTCAGTAAAGATTCTTTTTCACAATCTGTGGGCTCTCACTTCTGCAATGACACTTTTTTTAATATGTATAAGCATTTCATTTTTAGTATGTCCTTGTCATCTATTTTGGCTTCCATTTATGTGCTCTTTTTTACTATATTTGCTAGTCTATAATGCCCTGCAAAAGGACACTTGGATTTGTCATAATTTTCTCATTGCAGATCCTGGTAGCTCTCAGGTTTCCACTTAGGTCTCTAATCCAACTTGAGGTCTTATTGTGCATCAGGTGAGGTGTGAGTCTATGTGAGGAATGTACAATGTTCAAGTAGTTGAAGGCATGTCTGAACCCTGCCTTGTGACAAGAAGGAATCCAAAGGAAATCAGATATGGTCAGCCTTTCATATAATTTCATGAACAGTTCATCTTCTCTCCTTTACTAATTAATATCTGACTGAAATGTTCAGAGATGGATTTCTCAAGTTAGCAGGATCAGTAGGAAAGCAGAATTCCTGATCAAGTCCACAGATGGCCTCAGACTCAGAACACAATGATTAAAGGAAGAACTGCTACATGGTTCCATTTTGCACATTAAAATTCATAGATTCTTTGCAAGTTATCTTAATATATGGAGTAATTAATGGACACACTGAATATTTTTTAAACTTAGAACCTCCTTATTCGCATCATTTCCTAAAACATACTTCTTTGTGACATAATTTTCTTTGTAACATACTAAAATTTTATATTATATCCATATATGGATTTTGAATTCAGTAATGAAGAATCTATAAGCATTCATGCTATGCAATCGTGTCTTCATTATGGGTTATTATAGTTCTGATAAGTGCTAGAGAATAATTTAATATTCGTGATGATTGATAAACATATGTTCAAATACTACTATATAAGACTTTCACAATTTGAACTCCTGAAAAAGAAATAGGTTTAGAAATGTCGAACACTAAAGGATAAATATAATTATAGTAATTAATATGCTTAGAAAAATTGCAGAAAAAGAGACAAAATTTATGAGTTGAAAACGTATGATGAAGACAAAAAAAAACTAGACATATATAAGAGGAAAAACTGAAAATTTTAATCACTAGGTTGGCTTAAACAAGATTAATGAACATTGTATACAATATATTTACCTTATAAAATTAAGCTTTGACCTGAGTCCCAGTGGTGTAGCGATTGTGTACAGAACTGTGGCCAACAGGGTTAGCAGTTCAAATCGCACTCCAGGAGCAAGGCTGTGCCTCCTACTCCCACCAGGGGGCAGTGATACCCACAAAAAAACAGAAATTAAGCTTTATTATTATCTCTTTTAATAAAATACATGTTCCAAATTATCATCAGCAAGTAGTTAGATGCTTTATCTCAAGACTGAATTGTAAAAACTATCTCGGCCAGAGGCATTCCTTTTTCTGAATTACTGCGTAAGTGTTTTTCTTATGTGGCTTCAATTTCTATTTTATCAATATCATCTTTGGGATATTAAGAGTGTTTCATCATTGCCATGTACATCCCATGTACATGAGATGATATCATCCAATCCTTGCCTATAAGGAGAATTCTGACTGTACTTCTTCCAAGAAACATTTTTTTGGTTGTTCTTTCGAAAGTCCATGGTGCTTACACCATTCTTTGTCAGAATGAAAATTCAAATGCATCATTTCTTCTTTGTTCTTCCTGATTCAATGTTTGACTTCTGCCTGCATTTGAGGCAGTTTCATAGTCCATGCTTTGTATCAGGAGGCATACCTTGGTCTTCAACCGAAAACCTTTGTTTTCTAACACTTTAAAGAGGTGTAGTACCGCAGATTTACCCAGAGCAATGTGTCATCTGATCTCTTAACTGCAGCCTTCATGAGTATGGATTGTGGATACCAGCAAGATAAAATTTTTGACAGGTTCAACCTTTTCTCCATTTAGCATATTACCATTTGGTCCAGTTGTGAGGATTTTGCTTTTTTTTTTTTTTTGTGGGCATCACTCCCTCTGCTGGTTGTGGGCGCTACCCAGCCGCCGCTGGATTTGAACCGCCAAGCCCTCAAGCTGGAGTTTCGCACTCAACCACTTATGCCACCAGGGCTCAGCCCAACTTTGCTTTTCTTTATGGGGCACTGTCAACCTTAGTGTGGGTTATAATTCTTGATCTTCATAAGCAGGTGCTTCAAGTCATGCTCAGTTTCATCAAACATGCTGGGTCATTGGTGCATCTCACGATGTTGATATCTTTCCTCTGGTCCTGATGTCATTTCCTTCTTCTTGTAAACTGGATTCTATGATCATTTGCTCCACATTGGTATTGAACTAGTTTGATCAGACATTACAACTCTGACTCACTCTTTTCATGATATTAACCATGCAACATTCCCTTGTTCTGTTCACAAAACTGCCCCTCCATGCCTGCACTGATTTCACATATGTACAAATAAAATGTATAAAGATTATCATTCTTCTCAAGGTTATTTATAATTTATTATAGGTCACACAGTTGAGTGTCTTCATGCAGTCAATAGAACACAAGAACACATTTTTCTGGTATTCTCTGCTTTCAATCAAGATAAAACTGAAGCCAACAATTTCATCATTTGTTTAACATTTTTTTCTGAATCTGGCATGAACCTTTTGCATCTTCCTGTCAATGTACTGCTGTAACATATGGAATAAATCTTCAGCAAACTTTAATTGTATGGAATGTCATGGAATTGTCTAATCCGATCATTTTTGTCATCTTTTTTGGAATAGATACAAATACAGCACTAGCTGTCTTCAAAATTGGCTGGCAGAGAAAAGCAAGTGCTTCATGTGTTTTATCAGCATGTTGACATATTTCAATTGGTATTCTATAGTTTCCTTGAGTCTTATTTTTGATAAATATTTTCATGGCAGCTTGAATTTCTTTCTTTTGTACCACTGCTTCTTGTTAATATGCTATTCATATGATAACTCATCCTCTTGAAATGGTTGAATGCTGACTAGATCATTTTTGTATCTTGACTCTATATAGTTCCCCTTTCATTTGATGCATTCGTCATCAGTCAATTCAAATAATGTAAGCATTTTTGGTAATTGCATAAGTTGGTGTCATGTAAAAGGATAGGGTGCTGTGTTAGTCCCCGTTGATTATAGAAATAAATCTAGGGAGCTCCCCATTAAAGTAGTGTAGGTAAACAAATAGAGAAAGTGAAATCTAAAAGCTAAATTAAAATTGTCAAGGGTAACCCATGAAGACAAAGTAAGATAATTCTCTATATAAAGACCTATTTCTGGAAAGTTAGAAAGGGACAATAAGTTCAGCATATTTCAAACAGAAGGAATTGGAATAAAATTGTAAACCTCGAATTGCAACATGTGAATGATCCTGCAGTTCAAATATTGAAGGACAATGGAAGTATTTCAAACCTAGAGAATGAATACACAGACCAATGCCATTAAAAAGTGCCAGATAACATATAAAGTGTCCAAGAAGTGATATTTTGACAATAACCCATGATATTGAAGGAGGAATTCTAAGATGTATTTGGAGGTATTACTAGGAATCAGGCATCAGTATTTGATGGAATATCCATTGATAGCATATTTCAGCTAACTTGTGGGGCATTGATATCATTCACTAGTTTGAAAGTAGTCATGGGGAAGAAACTGATCGGTCAGGGTGCAGTGAAGTAAAGATGAAACATACAACTTTACTCTAGTTCCTAACCCCAACTATCATGATCCCAATTCTACCTTAAAAAACCAGCTGGACTGGAAAAGGTACACTGGTACAGATGGGAAATACAGGGAATCCTGGACAGATGAACCCCTCAGGACCAGTAGTTAGAGTGGAGATTCTGGAGGATGGAAGGAAGGTGAGGTGAGAGGGGAGGGAAAGTAGGGTTAGAGTAGAGGAAAGATGGGGTTGAGAAGGGGCGCCAATTACAAGGATCTACACATAGCCTCCTCTCTGGAGGACAGACAGCAGAGGAGTGGGTGAAGTAAGACATCGGGTAATATAAGTCATAACAAAATAATAGTAATTTACTAAGTGTTGAAGATTGGTGAGAGTGAGGGGAGGAGATGGGAGGGGCAAAGATGAAAAGCTGATATCAACAGCTTAAGTGGAAAAGCAGATTATTTGGAGAATGATGATGGCAGCAGACTTGCGGAGGTGCATGGCACAGCATATGTATGTATGTATGGTGATAAGTGATGTACAGGCCCTCAATAAAATTATTAAAATGAAATAACAACATGATACATAAATAAATCAAAGGCAAAAAGATATTTAGAAGACAGCTTCCTGTACAGATTACTGGTGAAAAACCATAGATTTCCCTTGTACATTAGCAGACAGGGGGATATACAATGAAAGAATACCTCTACCTTTTGCATTTCTTTATTTGAACGCATACTTTTGATCTATATACAAGTATATTTTGATCTATATACAAGTTTCTCATGAGAGCAATTAAGGACTCTGCAATTCCATTTCTTCACAATTCAATTGATATTTTGTTGTGATATACATAGTCAAATACCTTCACAGAGTCAATAAAAGACAAATAAATCTCTTTCTCAAAGTTTCAATTACACCAGACATCCATCTGATGGTAGCAATGATATTCCTTATTCTATGTATACTTTTGAATAAGACTGAATTTCTATCTATCTATCCATCCATCCATCCATCTTTAACACACACACATACACACATTCATACACAGACAGGCAGACAGAGAGACAGAAAGGTCTGTTTCTGCATCATATCAAATCTGGAATAGAAACAGTGAGAAAGTAGCTAAGTCTGTATGCAGAAAGAGAGCATTCCAACCAGAGGTTGTTTTGAAAACAGATACTGTGTTATGCAGGATTTGAAGAAGTCAATGAGTGAGGAGACTCAGAACTATTATGCAATTAGGAACAGATGGTGAAGAACTATGGGGAACACTAAATAGCTGAACTCTGGCTTGTCCTGGCTTTGAGCTGAGCTGCAATTAGTATAGATCCCCCAAATCAGCGCAGATAGATAAAAGGCTAATGAGGGCAGATGTAGGTGGGCCAGCTAGAGGAGTGGAGCAACAATCTAAATGACAGGTCACTGGTATATGACACAGGGTTGATATTATGAAGTTTGTAAATGGTGATGAATTTTGAATATATTTTGAGAAACAGAGAATTTTCTGTTATTAAATATAGTTCAGAGAGAAAAACGATGAGTGACACTCCAACCCAATGACTTTCCACTTTGGTCACTAGAAAGATCAAAGTGAGGTTGTGGTGGGAAATCAGCATTGTCTAAAATAAGAACCTGTAATAATTGATATAAAGTAAGGGTCTATTGATTAAAAGTATCATTGATCTAAGAAAAGAAACAAGAACTTTCAATGTTTGTAATATTTTCCTCTTGATTACTTCTTTGGAGTAATAGCCAATGACATAAAACAAATCACAGTAAGTAGAAAAAAATTTTGGAAATCTATGAAGAATGAATAATAGAAAATCCCAAACTTCTACATTTTGTGTGTGTGTGGCATCACTTTCTTGGTGGGAGTAGGAAGCCCAGGCTTACTCCTGGAGCAAACCTCTGTTCTAATTACTAACTTAAGGTGTACTCTAAGACATATATTCAAATATATTTTTTCATTATTGCTCCCTAAAAAGCTTGTCCTATTGCAGTGTTTGGAAAAAAACTGACAATGAATATAAGACATTCTGAATTTCTCTCTCATATCATTAACAAAGGAGAACCATTACTTAAAGTTTCCTTAAAATCATTCATTCCCTCAACAATATATGAGAGAAAATATGGTCTTGTATACTCTCAGACATCTGTAGACTCAAAGGGAAAAAAAAACAACCTTAATTGCTATTGAATTCCGTATTATGCACAGTGACACTGTCAGGCAGAGGGGGATGGTTCTAGTGGGCTACCGGGGCTGTAAATATTTACAGTGTAAAAACCTTTCTCTTTCTCCCATGAAGTGGCTAAAATGTGTAGCCTCCATAAGTAGCCCACAGTGTAATCTACTATGCCATGAGGGCTCCTATAGATTTGGAGTAGAAAAATACAGTTATCTTCTTTCAAAAATAATTATCATCATCAATATTATTCATTTAAATTAATTGTCACATATGAAATTCAAGGAAATATAGTAGATATTTTTCGAGCCACCATTCTTCCAAAAGCCATCTGCATGTCCTTGTTTCTCAGGCTATAAATGAGAGGATTCAGAGTGGGTGGTAGCACAGTATAAAACACAGATATCAATATTTTCAGGGAAGATGTCGATTTAAAATTTTTTGCTACATAGGTAATAATTCCTGAAAAGAGGAACATGGTTACCACTGTGAGGTGGGGCATGCAGGTGGAGAAAGTTTTCATTCGGCCTTTTTCAGATGGGATTCTGAGAACAGTCGAGAAAATATGAACATAGGACACAACAATTAAAATAAAGCATAAAAAACCAAAACAGCAACTTGCAATGATAAATGCAGTTTCTAAAACGAGTTCCCCAGAACATGCAAGTGTAAGCAGCGATGGAACATCACAGAAGAACTGATGTACTATATTTTCCCCACAGAAATGGACAGAGAATGTGCCTGCTACATGAATGGACCCATAAACACACCCACTGAGCCATGAAGCAGTCACCATGCGCACACACGCACCTGAATTCATAATGGTTTCATAGTGCAATGGATGGCATATGGCAGCATAGCGGTCATAGGACATGACAATGAGAAGGGCATATTCTGTGCCAGCAAAAACAATCACAAGAAAAAGCTGTGAGGCACATCCCAGGAAAGAGATGGTATGACTGTTGGTTAGAGAGTCCACGATGGACTTGGGGAGGGTGGCAGAGATATAACAGATATCAATCAAGGACAAATTCTTCAGGAAAAAATACATGGGGCTTTGGAGGTGTTGGTCAGTGGTGGTGAGGGTGACAATAAGAAGGTTCCCCATCAGCGCTGCTAGATAAATGATGAAAAAGAGTGCAGCAAGAAGTGTCTGTATCGTTGAGTCCTCTGGGAATCCCATGAGCACGAATTCTGTCATGATGGTTCTGTTGGTCACTCCCTCAGACATGCTGCTTCTTCACAGAATCAATAGAAATGGAAGCAAAAAAACCCCACAATATTCTTATTCACTGGTCATTTCTCTAGCACATTTTTTCCCTTTTACAGGGTTTTTCTCTCCCCATGTCTCCCTTCTCCTCTATAAGGGTTTGAAGACTTTCAGTTTAATATAGACTAGTCTTTTTCATGCAAAATCATTCCCTTTTCATGACATAAAGTGAAGCATGCTAATATACTCTTTCACACGCTTTTCTGTGAGTAGGCACGAAGAGAGGATTCTGCTACATGCTGGGCCTTAGGTGTTTGGATAGAAAAGCAATAAAATTGGAGTATATTCTGAATATAGAAGAACTGAATTCCTTTATTGAAATTGTGACCAAATATGGTTTCCTTCATTTTCTCCATATTCTCCCAGAAACTTTTTAGATATTTGATAACTATTCATGACTCTCAAGAAAGAAGTTTTCCATACCCCTCACATTAGGAAAAGTACTAGATATTTAAGAACCTCATAAAATGCTGCAAGATATTTGAAAGATAAAGATGTACATATTGTATAGCATAGCAAATTTTATCCTTGAACTTATATTTATTATAAGTCAATGTGGCAATATATAGGTGTTCTTTGTGTGACTGCACACATTTGCATTTATGTGTATATGTATTCACACACCAATATCAAAGAGATTTCCAAGCAAAACATTTAAAATTAAATGTGAAATCCTAATCTTTACCTTAGAGGACATTTTCCTTTTGCATTTAAAAAAAAGTGAATTAATTTGTCTTCTGATTACAAATAAAACAGGTTTATCACAAAGAAAGGGTGATAATATGATGATTAATGTTTATGGCTGTACAAATAAATAATATTATATTTAGTGTAAAAGTAAAGGTAAACAGATATATCAACTCATCAGAAACTGTCTTGCTGAAAGTTACTGAGCCAGATTTTACCAATTATATTCATTACAGTTACGGCAGAAATAACTTTCTATTCTCTGATCTCCCTGAACACCCAGGGAAAGAAGGATGCAAGAAAATAGCACACATGATATGGTGAAGGGATCTAGCATCAGTTCTTAGACATGTGTTTTCTAACAAGTTATTGATAAATGACAATCCCATCCAAGTGGGATATGAAAGAATGGGCTGGAGTGGGGTATGGGGTGGGGATTAACTTACCAATAAAAGTCTATAGGTTTTTAAAAATTGTATCACTCCCACTCGGCAAATCTTGGACACTGTAAAGTGGAGGGCAGAATTTGGGATGAACAATATCCATTCTTCATACACAGTGAGATTTTCTCAATAGAAATTAAGTCTGAATAAGAAAGTCTATACTGATATAACTTTGCTTTTCTGATGCAAATTTTACAGTAAATCACTGTTTTCTCTCCTATTTCACAGCTAGATCTTGAATGGTCTGAGATGTAAACATTTTCTGGTATACACAAGTGTCTAATTATAGTGGGACCTAACTGGTCAAAAAGGGTGGTGAGGTTTTTCTGGTTTCCCCAGAGACACTAGATATCTTGGGATCTGAAGCTCTGAGTGGCCAGATTTTAAACCCAGCCAGTTACCTGAAAAGTCACAACATATAAATAAAAGTTTTACCATTTTTTTTTGAGGGGAGTAAGTTGCCTTATAAATTATTGCTAAATATTCAAAGCCCCTTTGTTTATATGTGTTTAGTCTGTGTGTGGGCCCGCAGATGATAGATGATGATAGATAGATAGATAGATAGATAGATAGATAGATATAAATAGATAGATAGATAGATAGACAGATAGATAGATAGATAGAGATAGATAGACAGATAGCTAGAGATAGATAGAGCCAAATTATTGTTTCTGATTCCTTCATACAAGACTGTCTTTTTCCAAAGTAAAGCATGTTTAAACTTGTTTTATAACTAATGGATTTCTGCATTGCATTCAATAAAAAGGATCCACTTAAAAAAAGTGACTTCCAAAGTATTCTACTGAACTAGATAATCCAAGGCTGAGGTCAGGCTCATAAGAATTGTTTTTAAGGCTTCTAAACCTGTAGTCTTGCTAGATTTGGGGGAGGATAGAACAAAAGCAAATAGGATTACTATAAGGAAGGGGTTGATGCTTTGCTTTGCTTTCAGTGAAATGGCATTAGGGAGAAAGAGGGCAATAAAATTGCACCAAGGAAACTTCCTCCATCTTGAGAACACTCTTGCTCTTTCTTCTACTGATGCTAGGCTTCCCTTGAGAGACTCTTTCTGGAAAACCTTACTCCATCCACCCTAAACTTCTGGTCTTATTCCTTTAGACATCTTTTATTTTTTCAAACTTAAAAAACAATGAAAGGGAACATGATTTTTGTCCCCCATGAATACCCAAACTGACATTTTACATGATGTGGGTTAAAAAGTACAAACTTCTGTAGGGTCACTGAGATAGAAATAAATCCTTCAGAAGACCAGTAATCTATATAGAATAACTTGAGAATTAATAAGTGTGGTAGTTACAATTTGGGACTTAGAGAGAATTAAATGTGAATGACAGGCGTTTAGTGTGTCAATCAGATCAGTCAATGAGGTCACTATGTGGGCATGGCCTTCTCATGAGGATTGTGGGAACTTCCATATGTCCTCCCTGGAGGCAGGAAACACTCTCTTTCTGCCCACTCCCTTGAAGACTCTACTGACAAGCCTCACTCCCTTCTAGACATTTCTGAGGAGAAGAAACATGAAGCTACCCTGAGGCAGTAAAAGAGTCTCCCCACTGAAGGAAGCACATGGAGACCTCCACTTCTGCTGAGATGCTTATAATGCCACTGGATCCACAAGATTTTCCACTCTCTGGCCTGTGATCTTTTTGCATTTGGAATCATTTCATGTGTTTCATGAGTCTGAAGAGCACTTTACAAATTGCTATCAGGTATATTGGCTAATATTAGACTTATGGACTTGATATGGACTGGGCTGGAATGCTTTCACAATATTGAATTGCTCTTATATATAAAACTCTTTCCTATTTACATATTTGTGTCTATGAATTTGTTTCTCTAGTCATCCCGAAGCAGCACAAAAAGCTGGTCAAAAATACATATTTTGGTTTAATAATGCTTTTTATGATCTGGTACCATGATTTTTTTTACATTTTCTCATATTTTTCATATATACAATTGTTTCAGTATTATTTGTTTGAATCACTATTCTGCCCCACCCCCTCCCCCGGTTCAATTAGTAAGATGAATAATATGTGTTTCCATACATAGAATTAAAGACAATATGTTTACTTTGAAATAAAAAACATGCTTCCATTTTTTATAGGTCTTTCCTTATCCCAGTACTTCAAATCCTTGATGGTTTTAATTTTACTGTAGATTTAAATCTAGTATTATTACTACTATTCTTGGGTTCCTAGGTTTGCCATATCAAAAAAAATTGTAAAATAAGTAGCTTCAGAGAAGGTACATTTATTTTCTCACATTAATGAAGGCCACACATCCAAGTCAAAGGGAAACCATGTCTATTCCTCTCAAGGGTTTTGAATGTGCTCTTTTCCATGAACCTCTCTAAATGTGAGGAGCTGCTGCACTTTGTAAACTGCACAAAACGCATAGTTCCTGCCAATACATAGTTACCTAGTGCCCATCATATATCTGTATTTGTCTTTCTGTTTCCATATCTTTTCAGTTTTGTGAGATACCACTCAGAATTAATTTGAATTAGGACCCTCTATAACACCGTTTAACTTCAACTGATAACGAAAGAAGACTGTAGTTCCAATGAAAGTTGCAATTGTAGGCACCGGGCTTTTTATTTCGATATTTTTTCATATGAAGAACTCAAATCAATCTATGGCAGTCTTCCAAATTTATTTTTCAGTTTCAAAATTACTTTGCATTCCCAAATCGTATTTTTGCCCACATGGCTTGAAAATTAGGTCACATTTTCTACAGAAACATTACTGTGTTTTACAAATGATGATTTCACTCAAACTATGAATCATTTTTTGGGGAAATGTAATGTTATCTTTTTTGAATTTGCTAAACTTTACTAAAATTTCAATTCCTAAAATTAATTTAAGAAATCTTTTCAAGTTTCTGTTTTAAAAGCTTTGGACTTACTCTGCTACTTTTTACTATGTGATTAAGTTCATTATATTTTTCTATGCATTACTACTTTCTATTTTTATGTTTAGGCTTGCTGCTATTAGATATGGAAATGAAATCGATGGTGGCCTATTCCTCTCATATGTTGCTAACTTATACTCACACTCATTTATTGCTGTCCAAATCTGTTTTAGTCACTCGTTACCATTTTATACCCATTAAGATCTTGAGACCTGTTTCATTAAAAATCATGTACTTTTCTATTTTTTGTTTTGTTTTGTTTTAGGCATCACTGCCCTCAGGTGGTGGGAGTAGGAGGCCCAGCCTTTGCTCCTGGGAGCCGGAATTGAACCTCCATCCCAGTGGGCCGCAGTGCCGCGCACAACCACTACGCCACCGGGGCTCAGCCCTAAAAATCATGTACTTTTCTTTCTCATTTCACATATTTTTATTACCCACACCCACACCCCAGATCTGATGTGTTAAAGCCCTTTGAGTGAGTGGTAGCTGATGCTCTCTGAATAAATATGTATGTACATAAATCTGTGTTCGGGTCTCACTATTTTTCCCTTAGGCTTTCCTTTATTTTCTCTATAGATACATGTAGCTAAATTGGATTCTCTACAGTGTCATGTTTCATAAGACTATAAGCCTCCTGAAGGGTTCTAGCAATGTGTAGAGAATTGAATCAAGCCCATCAAATATTGAGAATATATCCCACAGAATCCAAGTAAGGGGGCGTTGAGGGAAAGCCAGGTAAAGAACTGGCCTGGTGGGTCATATACTCTTTGAGATTGAAATACACTGTGAATGAACCTATAGTGAAGTTGCAAATGGTGTCATCATTCACTCACTCCATCGAGCTGATCCTCCCTCACAGAGACCCACAGCACAGAGTCAAACTTCCAGGATTCCCGAGAATGTAAATCTTTATGAAATTAGACTGACTCATTTTTCTCCTCTAAGTTTTTAAAGTAATAAAGTATATAAAAAAATAAAGTAAATAAAGTAATAGTGAAAGGGAATGGAGAATAAATCATTTCCATATTCAGAAAATCCGGCTGAAGAGCTGAAACATAAATTAAACATGGCAGCAATATAAGTGAGTAACTGAGAGGAATGTATTACAGACAAAGGCAGCTAGTGGATACAAATATTCTTATAGAGATACTTCTTAGTTTTAATGAAGTTAATGAGTATGAAAAAACGAAAAACACCTAGGTGATAGAAGCATGTAAACCATTAGAACAATTTTAGATAGGATTTAGACACCAGTGGGAAGTCCTGGGGAATTCTAGTGTATTCTTATTTTTTTTTTTCTGAATCAATTTGAGTGTGTTCTATGCAATCATTCTTCAGAAGTTAACAAAGAAAAAAAGAGACAGTGGAAGAATGATATAATCAGATATCATTTTAAAGGGATCCTCAAATGGCTGATGGGGAGAGATACCATAGAAAATGCAAACAAAGAGACTTCGGTAATATGGCAACTGAGTGATATGCACCAGAGATCCGCTGTAGAATTCAGTGCAGGAGAGTCACTGAGAGGAAAATTCCACACTCCTGGGCCACAGGAGGAACATGAAAAAGATAAGTTGGCCCAGGTCCATAAGGTTTTGAGAAGCTGTGGCTTTTGACTTATCACCGAGGTGGCTTGAGAAGACTTAGTTTTAGCCATGTCACAGCCTCAGTCAGAGCCAGGCTCCTTTGGCCAGCCCCATCGGGTTCAGTTCAACACAGCCACAGTTTGTCACCCCCACTGGCCAGGGTTTAAACCCCCTCTGCACCATGACCAGGCAATTGAGGCTCAATTTCACTCTCTTCTCTCTTTTTCTCCACAATCACAAAGGAAGTGAGTGTTAAAAAAAAAAAAAAAACCAGGGCCAAGGGAAAAACATATGATCAAAAATTGATGGCGAGGGGGATGTATGATGCCTGGTAGGACTGGATCAATGGCAATGTAACTGAGAGGAATTATTGAAACCTGAATGAAAGCCAAACATAATACTTGAACAAAAGGAAAGTAAAAGGAAATAAAGAAAAGAGCTAGATGGTAAAGGACATGTATAGTGGTGTAAAGAAAGGCATGCGTATATGGAAATATAGTTATATGGAATGATAGGGAACTATACCTATATACATACCTTTAGATGTTAAGTATCAATGTAGCAGACAAAAATTGGGTCTCTCTCAAGTATGCCTCTCTCAAGTTCTTCAGAGAAGAACACTTTTTTTCTATTAAACTGGCATTCCATGATGCTCACTTTTCCTAAAGAATCGCTGAAGACAAAATGTGTGCATAGCAAATGTGGTGAAAAAAGCTGATGGTGCTGGCTCCCAAAATTTATAGCATCTGCGGTCTTAAAGGCTTGGAGATAAACAAGAAGCCATCTAGCCGAGAAGCAACAAAGTCTTCATGAAAGAAACACACCAGCCAGTGTGATCATAAGGTGCCAATGTGATCAACTATCAGACAGCAAAAAAATCATAATGTGAATGAGCCGGGGAGTGGAGTGGAGGCACAAAGCCAAACTGTAAGCAATTGGACATGCACTTAGAGTAGGGTGGTGGGGAGAAGACAGGCCAGTCAGACTGATGTATAGCACCAATAAAGCATGCAAACTTCCTTGAGTTCTTTAATGCTTCCTGCCCCATCGCTACCATGATCTTAAATCTACCATACAAATCCATCCAGACCAGAGCATGTACATGTGTACAGATAAGAACTTGAAACACGGGAGTTCCAGGATAGATAAAACACTCGGAATCAATGATGTGAGTAGTGATGCCAGGAGAGTAAAGGAAAGCAGTGGGGAGAAATGGTGAACCAAACAAGGTAATCGATATATAACACTCTCCCTGTGAAGGACATCACCAAAATGGATGAATGGTCAGTAAGACATGAACAAATAATAACAATTTCTAAAATATCAAGGGTTCGGTGTGGGTGGTTGAGTAAGGAGCTCATACCAAAGGCTCTAGGAGAAAGAAAGTGTTTTCAAAATGCTGAGAGCAACCAACATACAACTGCGCTTGACACAATGGATGGGTGTATGAATTGTGATGAGAGTTGTATGGGCCCCTAATAAAATAACAAAACCAATCCATCACTTTAAAAAATAGTGAAAGATAATAAAACCAAACCATCACATGCAAAAAGGAAATGTGAACAAAGAAACAGAGAAGAAGCAAACACTAAGGATGTTGCTATCAAGTTGATTGCAACTTCAATTTGATCTTTTTATCCTTGATTGTTTTCTTAATTATCTATTTATTGATTTCTTCATAAATGATGTTCTTGATATCTTGCCACAGCTCATCAGGTTTTCTGTCATTAGTGTTCAATGTATTACATCTGTTTTTGAAGTATTGTCAAAATTCAAATGGAATAACTTGTGCAGCATTCTATTTTGGCTCTTGTGGATGTTTTACATTTTGATCAAATTCAAATTGACCTTACATATAAGCAATTGTTAATATTTTTCAAAGCCAGCCAACTGACCTTATTTTAGCTGCTAAGGTGGGGCTTCTCCCTGGTCTCGTCGCACAGGTGTAATTTGTTTTTTGCCTGCATATTCCATCTGGAGAAGGACACATGTATGGCCTTCATTAATGTTGTTGAAAAAGGTATTGTAATGAAAAGGTCGTTGATCTGGCAAAATTCTATTGTGTGAGCTCTAGCTTCATTTATGTTACAAGGCCCCATTTTCAACTCCTGTTCCGTCTTCGTTGCTTCCTGTGATGGGTAGGTTTGTTATGCCAACATATCCACATTGATGGGTCTGTTGTGACGGCATGGCCAATGACCACACAGGATGAATTGAAGGGCAGAGGTAGGAAGGGCTCAGAAAGTCTCACCCTCTCTCTTGCTTCCAGATCTTCGGATCAGAGAGCTGCTTTGTTCATTCTGTGCCTCAACTTCCAAACAACACTACCCGTGGGACACCTAATCGTGGACTGTGTCACTGTGAGTTGAGGTTCCTTCAAGCCCTACTTTGCCACACTCCTGGGATATACATCTCTCGAGCTGGGGACTGTTGGACTCTGTCATCTGGCTGACTGTTGGTGACCTGCTCTGCGGTTTGCTGCCTGTGACCAGATAACCTGAATTGCTCTACAGAGGACTACTCAGCGGCCCTCTTGAAGGACTTCCAGTCTTCTAGCTGTCTCACGCAAGTGAGTTGCACCGAGCAATTTGTGCTGCTTTATAGATAGTTAACTGTTTCTTTCTTATCTTATTTATCTTTCTCTCTATATAAATATATAAAAAGAATTACTAGTGTCCTGATTTTATATCTCTAAGAGAACCCTGCCTGATACACTTCCAACTTTCACAAACTAAGCACTGATAATTATCAGAGCACCTTGATTGCGTCTTTGTACAACTTCCAACTGATAATGTTGGGAGAATTCTTCACTTTCTGCATCACTAACTTTAGGGTTTGGTGACTAATAGTTGTTTTCATCGGGGTCTACTGTACACAAATAAATATTATCCTATCACAAGATTGTACTTTACTTTAAATCTTGAAATGTTCTTGTGAACCATGAATTTCTCTTTAATTTCTCAATTTAACAGAGTAAATCATGATTGTATGAACAGTACCTGTTCATTTGAATTTGCTAATACATTGGTATCTATTTTTGTGAGATTCCTTAACTTCTATTGACTTCCAGCTTTCCTAGATTCATACTTCATACATCCTAAAATCTAATTATTAATAGCTAGTTAGTTGTTTCTTTTCATTGTGGGTCACTCCCCAACAGCAAAAGAATGTCCCTATTCCTTTATCCATCTAGTCATTATGGCTGAGCCTACTGTGAAAAGTCAGCTTATGCACAGTTTGACTTGGGTGACCTCTTGAGACTTTCTACTCAATCAAAGAGTCAGAGTCTCAAAATCCCCAGGGGACAGGTCTACCCTGTCCTAAAGGGTGGCTATGAGTTGAGATTGACTCTATGCCACTGAGTGAGAGTTTTCCAACCCTAAGGGCTCATCTGCCAATATTATATCTGATAGTGACTCCTGGCTAATCATGGTGCTTTAAACCCCAACACTGTTCTGCTGTGTTTCCAGTGACCAGCTCCTCAGAAGTGACAGGTTGTCTCATCTTTGTTTTTTCTTTGGAAACTGTTGAAAACAGTTTCCGTTGGATCACCCCACTTGTATTTGTAATACCAGTGACAAAACTTTCTGTATCATAGTAACAGAGAAGCCACTCTAATATAGCAAACATACAGATAGGTTGTGTTTATTTGTATTATACCACATCTTATTCCACTATACTCAATTTATGATACAATTCACCAATTTAATGTGCACAATTTGGTGATTTTAATATATGCAGAGGTTTTTACTATCATCACTGCTACAGACTTTAAAAAGTCCAAAAATACTGTATTCTCATTAGTCACTTCCCATATTTTTTAATCGTTTTATCTGAAACTCTTACAGATATGAAAACATTGCATAGTTTCATTGGCTCAAGCAATATTGTACAATTGCTTCCACAATCCGTTTTAAAACAGTTTCTTTCTTCTTGAACTCCTTGATATCAGCTACTCTTTATCCCCTCCCACCCCTACCCTAACCCCCAGGAACACTTATTTATTTTTTTCCATGTCTTACACATCCAATATATAAATTCACATACAAATTGGTTGTTTTATCCCATTGAGTGGGACTATACAGTCATTAATGCTATCACCTCCCTTTTCCATCTTCCCCCATCTCTTCCCTTATTTCCAGGAGACTATTACTCCTGTTATTGCTTCTGAAGGGTTGTTTATCTTGGTTTTCATGTATCCCCAAATCTTAAAGATGCAAATGAACCTATACAAATCTACCATGGTTACTAAGGTAAAATAAACAAAACCCATAATAGTTAAGTGATGAAATGCTTTTTTTGGGGGGATGGGGGCATCACTGCCCTCTGGTGGTGGGAGTAGGAGGCCCAGCCTTTGCTCCATGGAGCTGGCATTGAACCTCCATCCCAGTGGGCCGTAGTCCTGCACACAACCACTACGCCACCGGGGCTCAGTGATGAAATGCTTTTTAAAAGTAGAGGACAGTTATGAGATTCATTAGTGCTGTACTGCACACTGGAGTTATCATCGCTTCCATGGGGTCTTTTTGAGATAGACTATCTAATATTCTTACAGATGTATTTTTGGTCTCCTCTATGTCCTTGCCTCTTTGCACTGATTTGATTGCTGCTTTAAAAAACAAAAACAGAAACAAAAGACCACTTCTGATATATTTTCCTGTCAACCTCACACCATCACACAGTCTAGTGCGCTTCTTCCATGAGGGCTTTTTTGAGTCACTTCCCATTTTACCTCCTTTATGCTGCTAGCCAGCACCAGTCTTTTGCTATCTTTTCGCATTCACTTATTCTACACATTACAATAAAGTCTAATCACATGACCTTTTGTTGTATGGCATTTTACTAAACACACTTTTATCATAATCATTCATGCTATGTATCAGTTCTTTGAATGAAGAGTGGAGTATTAGCATGACACACTTTTCTGTTCTTAAATTCATACTAAAGGGAACCAAAAAAAAAAAAACCCTATAATAACTGCATGCTTCATTTTACGGAAACCATGTACACTTGTAAAATTAAAATAATAGAAATTATTATCCAAAATCATGTAAAGACATCACAAAATTGAACTATTTTCTTGAATCAAATAGGCTTCAGCTATAGGTACAGTCTCAAAAACTCATAGTTCTATCTTGTCATATATACTTGCTCTGAGAAGTTATTGACTTGAGTTATATATTGATATAATAATAATATCTGTGGCATATAATAGAAAAACAGATCCATGGGAAGTGAATAAACTATTATTTCAATCCCGTGAAGAAAAACTTAGGAGGAATAGTACACTGCTATTATAGAAAATAAACTAAAATATGATGTTAGGGAAAAAATGGTGGGCCCTAAAAATAAAGTTACATATTTTTAATAATCCAAACCAAATCTTAAGAGAAAATAGAAACATTTTCAAACAAAGTTTCCAAACCAGAGTGACTGAAGGAACTATAAACTTTAAATGTAGGTAAAATAACAGAATGGGAAAAAATTAAGATAATAATACTTTTTCATGCAAAGCAGTGTGATATCAACAAGGACTAAATTTCCTAGCACATAAGGAGTGTAAAGAATACAATAAAATAGGGAAAGCTTAGGGGAATTTATTTGAAATGCAAATTTAGACAAGTAGTTTATTAACTGTTAAAATTTGCTAAGGTTTTCTTGTCATTTGAATATCTGCATATCAAAAGAATGAGTCATTAAGATTTCCCTTACACAATGCTCAGGAAATTGATTCCAGTTAATAAACAGGATAAACTGCCTACAGAGATTTTCTTGCTGCTCTGGTGATAATTTAGCTAATTTTATATATCCCTATTTTTATGAGGACAGTGTGGTGTTGAAGTTGGTTCTATTCCCAAGATGTATTCTTACCTAACTCTATGAGAAGCTATTAAAATGGGGAGGAGAGGTAGGCTATCAGTTAATGGTTTATTCTTCTCTGATTTATTTTATTCTCAGGCAAGATTGTGGATAAGATCATGTATTGAAGCTGAGTAAGAACATATAATATAAACCTTGAATTCCTCCCACTGCACATTCAACCCAAATCAGATGTCTTCATTTTGTAAGTATTACTTTTCTCAACTTTCAGATATGGATAATCGCTCTTGTGAGGCTCCATAGTGATGTGAATAGGTAGGCAAAATGAGGGTATGATGGATATTAGCTGTTAGCATTATCCCCCAGAAACTCACAAGAATTTGTAAAGAAGATACTCCACAAACCGGCTATTTGCCAGTTATTGTGATTTTGTGTATCATGTCCAATGTTAATGGTCTAAACCTTCTCTGTATATCTCCATGAAAGAAAGCACTTTTGTTTCTGTAAAAATTATGCACTAGAAAACTCTCTCACATGCAGTCATTATGAGTTGAATTCAACTCAATGTCTCTTTAGAGGAATGAGCAAGCATTTAAGCATGAGGGTTTAAAAAAACATAAAGAGAAGTATCAGCCTGAGAAGAAGAATGATGACCACTAATGCAAAAACTGTTTGTAAATTACAGATTGGGGTGCATTTGAGTTTCTCTGCATCTTCAGTTTTGCATAAAACATTCTTGCAAGAAACTAGAAGCGTAGGGTTCGGAATGAAGCTTAAATTGTAGTGTAAGACATGGAAACTAATGATAATAAAATAATAATCTATAAATTTTCAAGGGTGAAAGAGGGAGGGATGGTGGGGATGCAGGGGATGGAGGAGCTGAAACTAAGGGTTAAGTAGAAAGAAAATATTTTGAGAATGAGGGTAGCAGATGTACAAATGAGCTTGACACAATGGATGAATGGATGGATTGTAAAAAAGGTTGTATGAACCCTCAATAAAATGATTAAAAACAAAACAAAACAAAAAAAAAACTAACTCCTTAAGCTCTCTAAAGATGCAAGTTTTCAAGGCAATGTATTCACAAATTTTGTATGTAACATAATGAGTTGCTCTGAGCATATATGCAAAACAAAACTCACTGCTGCCTTGTCAGTGTTGACTCACAGTGCCTCTGGAGGACAGGGTAGACCAGTCTCTGTGAATTTCTGAATCTGTAACAGTCACAGGAAGAGAAAGTCTTGTCTGTGGAGCAATGCTGTCCTTCAATAGCTTACCTTGTGGACTGCACTTGAACATATAACCTTGCAGGCACTCATGTTGTAGTAGCCACTGCATGGAAACCTCTTAGAATGTAGCTAGTGTTAATGCTGGATCCAGATTTCACTAACCCAATAGTGAATCTCTCAAACTGACTCACACGACCTTACACCCACCTTCCAATGTTATATACATGCAAAACATCTACTGGATATATTACATTGACAGTCAAATGCAGGGGCTTATCCCCCAATAGCCAGAGGTTTGTCATATGCAAGTGTAAATAGAGAGAACAGCCAATGAATACAAATACGTAAAACAAGACTTGATTCATTTTTATTTCATAAATGAAAAAAGAGAAGAAAAATTGATAGTTTCTGTAAAAAGTACACTTTCAAGCACAAAGACTATGAACCTTCTGATTGGATTTGGGTAGCAGGGATGGTGATATTTTTTGACCATATCGTGTGCTCTAATAAGCATGAAGTTTTGCTGTAATTCTGGGTCACATGGCACAGATAGGTTGGCACAAAATGTGCCCCCCTGTGTGAAAGAAGCAAATATACAAGGTAAGAAGAGAGCAGCATATTCTACCTAACTAGGTTTTACAACAAAGTTGGAACAATGTACAGTCATTCATATGTATGTAGAATTTTTCAATCTTCTTGTACCTTACATTGAATTAATAGCATTTATAGCCTTTCATCTGTCCCTTATCTTATTATAATCACTTTATGCATTTTCATTCACCCTAATTCTTATCATGACAACTTATTCCAGGCCATCTTTTAATAACTCTTCGGTAGAATGTTATCAGGAAAATATTCTGACTTGTCTCCCTGCCTGAAAAAAAATCTTCCTTTGGAAAGTTACTCTAAATCACTAAAATTTTCTGCATACAAATTCCATCGGTTTTACTCCATCCCTTTGAGGATTAACCCTCTCCTCAATCCTCCTGTTCTTTTGATAGCAGGTGGTAGTACTAATCTTTAGCATTTTCTCCAATCTCATCTTACAAAAATTGGCAAGGTGCTACTTTCTTTACACCATGATGGAAGGATTAAAAGATGTATTCACTTTTTCCATGCTAAATATTTGCCATTATAATCAATCCTTTAATCTGTACTTTAGTAATACTGTATACCCTCATTTGTCCCAAAATGTAGCAACTTTCCTGCTTACTGTAATTTTAAATGAAGAAAGTGTGTATTATTGTAAATTCAGGACATTGTTAAAAATAATTAAAGCTAAAAAAATAAAAATGAATAAATAATTAAAGCTCCATAAAATTGAAACCTAATATTTGCTCTCATGTTATTTATTCTATGTGCATACAAGTACACCATTCTGATTAAGAAAAAATAAATGTAGACTTGTTGCAATAATGCTCACAACTGGAAGTGTAAAAAGTACAATAAATAAGCAACTACTTTCTAATATTAAAATAATAAATTGAAACCTGTCAATCTCATTTGTTTGAGATCTCCATCCACTTACCATCAAGAGATTGGAAACAGTTATTATATTAAATGAGTCTGATTTTAAACAAGAAAGAAAATATTGACTTTAGGTGGGACTAAAAGGGCATTGCTAGGATTGCTTTTGAGCCAGGAAATTATGTCCTTAATATATATTAGACTGTGTGTAACAAAGGACTTAAAATAAACAAAATGTATGCTTTAAGTTGTTCTTTGTGACAAAATTTATTCTGACATAAAGAATTTGATCTCCAAAGATAAGTCAATATAGTGGACAAGTACATCTTTTGATTGGTGGTATCATCAAAAGAGACTTTAGAAATATAATCAGAGCAGGAAAACAGAAAATAATTGTCTTTTAGGAGAAAAACAGACAGCGAAGTAGCAATGGCATTCTGTGTTTGGCTAGATGTCAACCAGAAATCCAAACTTCAGGGAACAGAAGAATCACTTTCTTATATTTTAAAAATAATTTGGTTTGTATATTTTATAACACTCCACTGAATTAACATTCTAATTGTTCACTCTATCAAAGAGTATCTCATAAACTTAATCCCTAACTATCCAGCTGGTTCAGGTTCATAGGGACAGACCCTATGCAGTGTTTCTGAGGCTACAAATTTTACCAAAGCATTTGAGTTGGAACTGATTAGTTAGTCTAATGACATAAGTTATGAATGGGTTTGTAGAGAAAATAGATTGTTTGGAAGGTAATGATACTTACCACTTACAAGACAGTTTGAAGAATATGGAATGGCCAAATAGATTATTACCAAAAAAAAGTAGATCCTGGGGAATATATTTTATAGCAAATTACTCTTTAGAATTTTGCCACACTACTCCCACCACCTGAGGGCAGTGATGTCAAAAAAAAAAAGAATATTGCCACAACTAGATTTGAATTTGAAGAGATGGATATAACTAATTTCCAAAAATTCTTATGTATTTTATGCCACATTTCATACCATAGAGAATGAAATATAATAGTCCCAGATACATCCATTATATTAAAATCAGATAAATGTCAATACAACAGTTTAAGAAAACCAAGAATGAATTCAATGAATAGAAAATTAAAAATCAACAGTATAAGGGGAAATTCTGAATCTATTTAACATGGTCTCATGGTGGGATTTTGCTTAGGTTACCTCTTTTTAATGTAAATTATAAATATTAAAATTAAGACATCATATAAGACACTCTTGTGTATTTTCACTACATAAATACAGTGCTACAGATTTATGGAGGACAGGACAATTCTTCCTCTAAGATAAGGGGAAAGAGAAAGAAAGTAAAAGTGAAAGAAAGCATATAGTGGAGAAAAAGGGGAGTATTTACTCTTCTTAGCATTTGAGCTAATGAAGTCACCTTCTGAAGGAGGAGGAGATTGGGAGAGCCACAGGAACTAAGCGAGAGCTGGGAAGAAGGTGCTAAGTGCATAGCAAAATGGAAAAGAAAGTAGGTCCTACTTTGGACACATTATTCAGGAAACCATTTTCCCGAGAAGGACATCATGCTTTTGAAGTAGCCAGAAAGTGAAAAAGAGGAAGACCCTGGACAGTAGGGATCAATTCAGTGGCTGCAACACGAGGTTCGAACGTAAGAACACTTATGAAGATGGCAACAGACTGGGCAGCTTTATTCTACTGTACATGGGGGTTGCTATGCATTGAAATTGACTCAGCAGAATCTATCAAAAATAAATAATTTTAAGAAATTTGATTCTCCTTAACAATTAAGCAGATGATATGACTGGGATTACCTGACACACTAGCCCAGATCGTAGAAGCCTACAGGGTCAATATTGTGGAATCTGCTTAAAGACGTACATTTCAAACACAAATGAATGTGAATTTTTTTTTTTGCAGCGTTCAAACACTTCCATGCTACTTCAATTGATTGATAAATTTAGAGCCAGATTTGGATAAAGCAAAATGTAAGATAAAACAATAGAGAATAAAGACTAGCTTCCGATTGTCTAAGGTCATAATAAATTTATACTTCCATCTAAGATAGTTCAAATATTTTCTTTTTCTTTCTTTTTTTTTTTGTGGGCATCACTGGTGGAAGTAGGAGGCCCAGTCTTGCTCCTGGAGAGCTGCTGCTGGATTTGAATTGCCAATCCTGTGGGCTGCAGTCCTGCACACAGCCACTATGCTACCAGGGCTCAACCCTCAAATATTTTCCTAATATTTCACTCAAGGGTCACTTACTGCTATGTAACTCAGATAAAAAGTTTTATAAAGAATCATATGACTAGTATGTGTGGTAATATGAGTGGTAGGTATGTAAAAGGAATACCCGTCAACTCTTTTAACTCCTTGATTACTGAAAATTGAGTAATATAGTCAACAGTCTGAGAGTTAAATGAAAACTTTCACAGATGAAAGAACACATAAGTAAAGTGAATTTTTTTCAAATAGATGCCAACCATGTTATCTACAGAGAAAATAGAAATTCCATTCCAATATAATGAAAGTAATTTATATTTCTAGGAACAGTAATTCACATGATTAAGAATTCTGCAACTCTCCCACAATCATTAAACAACAAATAGATGGAGAGGAGGGGGAATCAGATAACAGTATATTAAACAGAGAATTTCACTCTTTTTTCCCTATTTCAAAATTTTCTACATTTTTTTTACATTGTTGTGGTAGTGAGGTGGTTTCCTGTCAACTTGTAGATGTATGAAAGTATAAGAGTGGAATCAACCTGTCAATCAGGCCATAGACTCGTGATGTCTCCTTGCGGGGAGGAGATTGGGAAAATCCCGTTTCCTCTCTACCACTTTTGTCTTCCTATCTGCTTTGATTCTGTTGCTGACATTTAAAACTGCTAGCAGTCTACCATGTTTTCGCTGACTTTGGACCCCACTGTGCTGGCCAGCCTGTGATTTTCCATTCTATGTCACTGATATGTTACTATGTTTATCTTAGCAGGGACTTACAGTGTAAGCTTGAGTCATTTGAACATACTGACATGAGTTGAATTCAGCTGGGTTGTCTTCTTGATATATAATTACTTCTTGATATAAAAGTTCATTGGGGGGGGGCATCACTGCCCTCTGGTGGTGAGAGTAGGAGGTCCAGCCTTTGCTCCCATGGAGCCGCTGCTGGAATCGAACCACCATCCCAGTGGGCTGCAGTCCCGCGCACAACCACTATGCCACCGGGGCTCAGCCCAAAAGTTCATTCTTATACATATATGAGAGTCACTGGATTTGTCTTTCTAAACCATTCTAATAGAAAGAAATGGTAACGAGTAGAAGATGTGCACTGATCAGGTTTATTATATCCATTATTAATGCAGATAATTTGTAGAGGCATTGTTTAATTGAATCCAAATATTGATCTGGAGAGCATGCTAATCTTGTAATTTGAATAAAATAATAGTCAGCAATGTTTCAAATATCAACAAGATTGTAAAGGGCTGTGCTGAAATTTGTACTGAAGTCTAACCCAAGATATGTGTTTTTTCTTCTAATATTTATCAATATATAAAAAGTAAATCTATTCTTATCAAGTTGATTCTGAGTCATAATGATTCCATAGGGAAGAATTTAACTGCCATGTAGAGATAAAATACTTAGATAAGCAGATTGCCACATATTCACATGTTCTGTGAAACATTTTTTTTTTTGGCTGAGCTACTTACTTCATTAGCACAGCACAATCAAGGTCCAATATCACTAAATGGTATGAAAAATTCTGTCTGAGTCAGATGTGGAGTCTGGTCTCAATCTCAGAGACTTTCAAGGGTTTGGACTTTGATTTGAACTTAACTGATTCTCATTTTCAATCACTCCGTTTAATGAGATAATTTGAGTTAAATAATGGTGATGCTTGTAATGCCTCCACTATAAGCACATATTAGTGGGTGAAAAGAAGGTTAAGAAAAATAATTTAGTCAACAGTTTTCAACAAATTACAAGTTTT